>BJCG01000734.1:0-64096 GCA_005406145.1 Prunus yedoensis | reverse complement strand
GCGCTAAACGTGCCACTCGCGAAAACACTGATATTATCGATAAACGATAATATCGAGATATTCTCCCCATTTCAGGTTGGATTTTCACATAGTATCGCTGCCGATGTTTCGCCGATATTTCGGCGATATTTTCGACATTCTGACGAAATCCAATTGGTTGGTGCTAAAAATATCGCAGCTCCAAAAATCCGATATTATCGTCGATATTTCGGCGATAATATCGATTTTTCAGACTGTGACTGGATCCATCAATCTGGATGCATACCGTTTTCCCTCTTCCAACTATTGTTCTTTTCGAAGCCAACGCCGTGCAAGCTCGGATTTACGACGATGACGTTGGATGGGTTGTCCTCACCGGCCACGATGCAAGCGGCTGACCAACCAGGACAACGGCCCAGAAAGTGCTAGAGTTAGGCGCCGAGAATGTCCGACAAGATTCGGCGCGCGAAGTATTGATCGACCTCACTAGCCTCTAGATGACAAACAAAGCCACTAAAGAAGAGGGAGCAGCGGCCGTGACCAACCTGCTAGAAAGACTGCTGGAACATTGGGCGGAGGAATACTTACGGCCAACTCACCGATCAATCTGATCGAGTTCCTCCACGAATCTGATGATGTGGAAGTTTTGACCTTGGACAACTTGGAAATGGCGCCTGCCAAGATGGTGGATGACCGGCTCAGATTCTTGCTGACCCACGAGTAAAAAGATAGGGCAGAACTGCTTTCGAAACACAAAGGAGCTACGGCATCCTTCTCCCAGTTCCTCCACATCAGTCAGAACAGAACCAAACCAGCGAGGCCCCAGGATCAGAGTATCCCCAAAAAGATGAAGAACGTTCTCATCCAGCTTTTTCCAGATCAAAGGGTGGGTCCTGCTTCGAACCTCCATGGCATGAGCATCAATTCCCGACCCAGTAATATAATCTGGAGGAACTGAGGAGGCGGCGCTCTTAGCATGAGTTTTTGGAGAAGACATTTCCTGGGTTTGCAGAATAGAAGAAGGAGTGCTCAAAGAAAAAGAGAAAGGATTCTAACAAAAACCGAGGAAACTGAACTCTGAGAAAGCTAGGTTTTGAGATGAACAGGAACTGGAGTTTTCAAATTTCTTTTAAGGGACTCGAAATCGTGGGAAAAGGAAGACAAGACGCCACCTGAAAGCTGATAATGACAAGCTAGTAACTAGCTAGTAACTGACCAATTTCCCACGAAGTCTAGTTCGTGGTAGGTGAACGTGGCAGGCAGGGGACGTTTTGTTTCGGCGCGCACAAATTAATAGCCAAAATTATTAAGTCTGAAAACCGTTTTAAACGGTTCAAACTTAATGGGGGCATTGTTTGGGCCCAAATTTGGCACGTCAAAACCAAGAGCAAAAGCCCACGTCATTTCGCAGCCCACTTGTTTTAACGCTCTCAGCCCATTAGCACGCCCAGCCCAAAAAACGTTAGGAAATCTGGGCCGCAAGGAAAGCCAAAACAGGCTCGAACCAAAAGAAGGAATGGACTTGACAGTTTTTGATTAAAAAGAAAAGAATCATAAAAGGAACAGACCCATGTGATCACTGACTTGGAAAAGTCAATAATCTCGGCTAAAATTGAAAATGGAACAGGAGCAGGTATAAAAAAGAACACCTCTGGAGTAGCTTTGCTGTCAGGAGATCAAATTCCGCTTAGTTTATCTAAAGATAATATGATATTTTTGGAGGAACACCATTTTCAAGGATAAGCAGACTCTGCTTTTATAAAAAGGAGATAGGCGGGAAACAGGGAGCTGTTCAAAAGCTGAGAAACTAGCCATCTCAAAACTCCAGACTCTTGCAGAAGCAGTTGAAATGAAAGAACAGGCATGGCACCCCATCAAAAATATAGAAGTAGTCACCTCAAGAACTGATCGATGAGTGTTTACTCGCCAGAAAACGGATGAAACCCCTGTTTGTTTCAATTAAAAAATAAAAAGATCTTGTAATTATCTGCCGCCCACTCTCAAAAGGACATTCCTTATATATACAAGAGAGGGTGAACAGATAAACAACACAATCAATCAACACAACCAAAAATTCAGTCAAAAACACTCAAATGATCACTTGATCACAAATATCCCAAACAAGTTCCAACAGACTCAGAGTCTGAAGTACTCAATCTCAAAGCTTTTCAACAAGCTTTGCAAGAATCATCCTATTTTCCCCATTCCAACCCCCCCCCCCCCCCCCTCCCCCCCACCCGCAAAAGGCAGTTAGATTCCTTGCTTCATGATTGAATCCCCATTCACAACTCAACAATAACGAGATTTCTCTCGTACAAATTTGGTTTCAGGCAAAGCCAAGACAAGCAGAGGTTTAGTTTTCTCAAATACGAAACCTCAATCAAATTTATGGAAAGCCCTGACTAAGCAGTGCAGGTACTACAAGTACACACTCCAGCTCAAGTGCAGCCATTTCTGCCCTTTCAGACTGGAGAAGTCCCAGTTCTGCCTATCCAAAAGCCATCCAGGCTCGAAATAGATTAAAGCTCTGCCAAACTCAAGCTTTGGTATCGATTTGCAGCCGAAGCCTAATAGTTGAAGCTGTTTTAGAGTCCAGTCCAGCACAACACACCCCAGTCCAGTCCAGGAACAGAGGCAACTACCCCTGACAGAAATGAAGCACACCCCTCTTCTTTTCTTGTTATAGTCAGTTTCTCTTTTTGAGTCCTTGTGTAAAGGGGAGTTCTGCCTAACATCAGTTCAATCTGTTATCAGTATTCTGCCAGAACTACCAGTTTTATATGAGGAAAATATAAAGTCCTTACCAGTCTAAGGCATAGAAAAGAACTTACTTGGGAGATATTCCTCACCCAAATTCACAATCGTTTGATCAAAGTCGATAATTGGGGCGCAAGTTATTTTTACTCTCAAGTCTGTTAGAATTGAAAAATTCCTAACAGTGGCACGCTCAGCACATAAAGAAAGTTAATTTATTGACCAAGCAATGGTCTTTGAATTAATGGGGAACTTTTACCCTACCATTACCAGAAACAAATAGAAATGGGGTGAACACATACGACCCTTGATTTTCAATCGCCGAAGCACCATCTCTGTTACTCTCGTCATTCACCCCATATATCATACGACCGTCGCTATCTGAGTAACCCGCCGGAGCACCGCCCAAAACCCACCATCAACACCACCACTACACGGCCATGTAGCTCAGGCCTTGAACCTGACGGCCGAGGTCAGTTCCTCACCATCTCGAACTCAAAACAGGCACACCACTTAACCATTTTTACCCAAACCACATCACCATCTCGACGCACGGTAGACCTTGCTGGCACGCCCGCGCACAACTGCACCGCATCCAAAAGAAGGACGTCACGTTGTTAACGCATATCCCCACGGCCCTGAGCACCAGGCTGTGAGAATTGCGCAGCCAACCAATTTTGCACGCCTGGTGGGACACTTGTCAAAAACTCATGGTGGAAACTAGGGCACAGGCAAAGCTCAGAATAAAACAGTCGAAATGACTTCCGAGACTCCTGAGTCCACCTCACGAATAAACTATCACAGAGACCAAACATGTGGTCAAAATCTCGGCCAGCGTTCCAGCGATGACGGATCGCACGGCCGAGTCCATACAAGAGCAAGCAGAGTGGTGGAGGATCTGATGTCTAAGCAGGCCTACAGGATAGAGACATCCTTTATGGCCGCAATGGACAGATTTTCCTCAGAGCTGCGGACCGCTTTTTCAGGAGAGGATGCCGGCAACCTCGTCCACGACACCTCCCAGAACCGGACAGAGAAGCCAAGAGTGCGAAAGGATTGAGCCTTACGGCGAAAGCAGCAGCCTCGACGTCTCTGGCCGCACCCAAGCATCAGGTTACGGTCAGCATTCTCTGCCGCTGACGAATAGCTGGGGGCAGTCCCAGCCCACGTGGGTGAATCCCGGACAACCTACCCAGCAGAAACAGCGTACGGCCCACTCCATGCTTTGGCCTTATCATTAGGACAAAGTAGCCCCACGCATTCCGTGATCCAGCAACTCGGCCCAGTTCATACTTTGGCCGTCCAGACGCAGCCCGGCCCAAGTAACACGACCACGACGCCATCACATCAGTACGGTTAGAGCAATTCGACCGTTTCACCACCATTACAGGCGTCATTATTTCCGTTAGGCTCCCACCTTCAGTACGGTTTGGCCATTCCGACGGCAGCACACACGCACCCTGGTCAAACCCATGGCGCTTATCTAGTGCCGCCCGGCTCGGTCGCACCGGCCGAACCCCCTGTTCAAGTGGCCCAGCAGATAAGGCCACAGAACGATGTGCAACAAGTCCCGCGGCCGTTTGCGGCCCAACAAGAAACCCCTCCCCCCAAGGGCTTCGGTTCGAAGACGTCCGACGAATGATCGAGGACTGCCTGGCTCAGAGGCGGCCGGAAGCGCCAAGGTATACAAAGCCGTACCCACCAGAAATTGACCGAACCCCTCTTCCCCGGAACTATCGGTTGCTGGAATTCATGCTATTCTCCGGGGATGGGCAGACCTCCTCCATTGAACACATAGGCCGTTTCACGGCCCAGTGTGGAGAGGCTGAAGAAGACGGCTTCAAAGGGGACTTACTATAGGAACCCCATCGTCAGCTATGCTGAAGCAGACAACTCCACGGAGGCCGAGAGCGATGAAGTCGAGATAAGCTCAGCTGAAGTCAGCATAGATAAACCATTCGTCTGCAAAGGACTTGTCAAGGCCGACAATAGCCGCACAAAGATTCCCGACGCCAAGTTCACGGCTCGAGAAACGAAGGCCTACACTTTTGATTTGACAAGGAAGAAAAAGGTCAAATCGTCTTTCGGCCATAAAATTCTGAAACCCGACGAGCTCAAAGGAAAGACGTTATGCAAATACCACAGTTCTTGGTCTCACAACACCAACAACTGTGTTGTCCTGCGAGACGTCATCCAGAAGTTGATAGACGAAAAGAAGCTCCAATTCCTGGATAAGGCGGCCATGCAGGTTGACTCCAAGCCATTTCCTCCACTTGTCGTCAACATGGTCAACGCCCATCTCCGGGCCGAATATAGGGAAGTTCATCGGCCGGCGAAAGGAAAGGAGCCATTGGCCGAACCAGAGCCGGTACTTTGCAATCGATGCAAGTATGAGATCAGTTAGCCCAGACTGCCGGAGAACAAAAGAAAGGCTGCTGAGCCCTCTCGACCAACTGCGAAGAAATTCGACGGGCAGTGCGACCGCCGGCCACCCAGCAGAGCTGTTTTTGATAGACTGGGGGCACGAACCCCCAGCATCTCGGTGGACCATAGAGACGAGGCCGCCCCAAGGCAAATAAAGGCTTTTAAACCACCAGTCATGCGCGACTGGGGGCAGGGGCGAACCACTGACGAAAACCCAGCTGAGGAGAATGCAGAGACAGGTTCTAGTAGGCCAGGATACAGACGACCCAGGCCGAGGGTTCCAAACGCCAAAAGAAAATGGCGACCGCAGACGAGCCACCATCCGTGCCAATCGTCCCCTCTATGACGAAGACGGCTAGCACCAGGCCCCCGAGGACGTGGTGTTCTTTGCCGGACGAAAACCCTCGAAGAACCGCGGCCGTTCTATTGAACAAAGGTCGCGGCCCTAGAGAAATCAGACGAAGGTATCATCAATATTTACCATGGGAAGGACCCCCCCCATTCTCAGCCAAGGGGAAGGACCCCTCATAGAATTCCACAAAGACCACTTGGCCACCGACCTATACGACATGACCCCTGAGAACCGTGAAATCATGGAGTTGGCCCTCAAGAACACTAAGGCGGAGTGGCTCCTCATTACCAGAGGATCTGACTCCTCGGCCATGAAGGTCGTATGATAGGCTTTTTAGTACCACCTGCGCAAACATGGTTTAAAACTCTTACAAAACTTGCAAGAATGACAAGGTTATGTAGTATAAATGATTCTCTCGCACAAGGTCGTTCTCCGCAGGGATTATTAATAACTCGTATCAAACCAAATTCTAATTAATTATTGTAAAAGAGAAATTTGAAGATGTTGATTTGAAGACCTTAAATTAAAATTGATTTAACTAATAAAATAAAGGCAATATGCAAGCTTAAAACTAAGGGCAAGAGAAACAGTTGTGTTTTTTAGAAATCAAATTAAGAAAGCACTAGGGATCACTATGCCAAATTTCACTTTTAGAAACACTACATAGGCATCGGTTTACTGAAAGTCGATGCTATTGATACTTTAGGCATCGATTTTGTAAATAACGATACTAAACAAATACAATGACATTAGTATAAATATTTTGTTTTTTTATGACGATGCCTTTGATTCCCTTTTAGCATCATCTCTCATAATCATAGATGCCTAAGGGCCAGTTTGGCATGCTGTGCTGTGAAAATAATCGTTGTCAGATTGCTGTGAGGGAAATCAGCTTGGCGTTTGGTAAATTTTTTGTTAAAAGTGTTGGTGGTATTGATTTCCTCATAATCAGAAAATGATTGTGGCATAATCATTAAACCCAGCGCCTCTTCAAAATTGATTCCTGCATAATCAGAAAAATGAAAGCACCTCATTAGCTACTTTCCCTTATAGCTTTCTCTCACAGCAATTTTTAACAATTAGTGATTTTTTCACAGTTTACCAAACGGGGCTGGACTTCTCAAAATTTTTTAAAAATCACTTATCACCCAAATAAGCATGCCCAACGGGCACTAAAGCGATTTGCCTATTTTTTTAAGAGGGACATTTTTTTAAAAAAAAACCCTCGGATGCCAAAGGGGTAGTCAACGCTAGTCCAAAAATTTCACGCTCTCCCTCTCAAACTCTCGCCCTAGATTCTATCTCCCTCTCATTTTTCAGTCCCTCTCAAACTCTCACCCTAACTTCCATATCCCTCTCAATTTTTTCAGTCCCCTCTCCCTCTCATTCTTTTTCAGTCCCTCTCAAACTCTCTCTCTTTCTTCTTTCTCCTCAAGCCAGTCTGAGTCTGGATCTCGTTTTTCTCCTATAGTTCTTATAAATGTTAAATCTGCTTCTGCACATTTCATGCTCAAAGAAAAAGCAGATATCTGGGATTTGGGTTGACACAGATGGCCAAAAGATTGAGCTCGCAGCTCTTCGTCAGCAGTATTCTCTCTTTCCCTTTCTTTCTCTCAAATCTATTTTTAGGGTTTTTTTTTTGTTTAAAACGCTTGTTTTGATTCTTGGGTTTGTTGCTTAGGATTATCATCGTTCGCTAATAATGAACAACCCAAGAGACTGTTTCTCCTTTTGAAGATGTTACAGATGGTATTTCTACTTTCTTATTAATTTGCTCCGATTATTTATTTATTTTTCTTCTGTAATTTGTGGAAATATTGACTGGTTTTCACCTTTGTGATGATTTTCTCTATCCAAAACCACACTCTGCAGCAATGGCAAAAGACCCAGTTTGAGTTCTTGTCACTGGTGCTGCTGGTATGGTCCTTCTTTCAAAATTTACTTCCTTTCAGTATTATTTTTCTCTGTTTGGTTGGCTTGAATGAAAATGTGGATGAAGAGACGAATTTCAAGTTTTTTGTTGTTGTTGTTATGAGCTCAATAAAATTGTTGTTATGTGAGATGAATTCTTCAACAAGCCTGGATTTGAGATTGTTATTTTATTAATTTTTTGTGTTCCTTGGTTTAGGAGGAGACCAAACAGAGGGTTTTGGTTATGTTCTTTGGAATAATTTGATATGTTCTGTATTTCTAAGTACCTTGTGGACTTTGTTTTGGCATCTGATTGCCTTGTTCTGGAAGTGCCCTGTAGATTCTTTGGTTCAATCATGGTACTCTTACACCTATATAAAAACATAGGATTGGATTGTCTTGATTTTAACAGGAAATTGTTTGTTGCATCTGTCTGTTTTTGAGAAAATGGAGATATTGTTGTTTTTCAGAAAATCTTGGTGTTCTGTTCACTATTGCCTTCTTTTGGAAGCTTATAAAATACATGTGGAGCTTCTTGAGCATGGAGAAGGAGCCTGTAACTGTATTGGTTACTTTGAAAGGCATTCATCGCTGTTTTTTTTTTTGTTTTTTCTTTGCATCCTTTGCAAGTTTACTTCTAGCAGAAAAGTTTCTTATATCTATTCTAGCAGAAAAGTGTTTTCTTTGCATCCTTTGAAACCTTTGTTTGAATTAGTATATTACTATGATATGCTAGTGAGTTATAATGTGGTCCCTCCCTCCCCTGACTCAATTAAGCACTTTTTTTTTTTTTTTTTTTTTTGTCTTGTTGCCATATCTGCTGTTCCATGTGGATTTATTAGTCTAGACAAAGAGAAGCACAAAAGAAAATGGCTGATTAATAGGGCATTGTTGCATTTATAGTAGTAATGGTGATCTCTCATTTTGTCATTTATTCTCCCATTTGTAATCATGTCCTAAGATTTTCTGATTAGTCTCTCTTTTTAAGAGGATCTAAAGTTTCTGATTTTTGTGATCTCTTAATTCATTTTTATTTTTATTTTTTGGTACAAAAGAGGGAGAATTAGAAACAACGCGTCTCGAGCCCGAGTGGTCCGTAGGGAATCTTTTTATTATTATTGTGAGTATTTTCTCTTATCTTCTTTTTTCCTGTTTATTTTTTGTATTTTATTTTTATTATTTTGGTTCCTCCCTCCCTCCCTCATTGCCTCACGAACTGCGAAACAAAAATTGGACCGATCGGAAGAAGGAGAAAAAAATGGTGAAGGAGACAGAGTATTACGATGTTCTTGGAGTGAGCCCAACGGCTACCGAGGCCGATATCAAGAAAGCTTATTACATGAAGGTAATCTTCACTTGCCTCTTCATCTTTCTAGTTTGATTGTTCACAGCAGCTGATAGAGAATTGTTAGCCCTAAATTTGATTAGGGATGATTAGAATTTTGATGCTTATTTCAGTTGCTTGTTCCTCATTTGGTTCTACAATAATCATAGTAGATCCATCCATATTCTCTTTTATGAATCATTTTGCATATTGAACACTTACTGCATTAACAAATATGCAAATTTTAATTTAATTAAAACTTTTGTGTTGCTTGAGGCAATGCAGGTTCATCCGGATAAAACCCAAATGATCCTCTTGCAGCATAGAATTTTCAGGTAAAACTATTTACTGTTCATCAAATTATCAATTATGTCAACTACAATGTATTTCTAACATCAAGACATATGTATGAGGAGCTCATCCATATATTGAGATTTATTGAGATCTAATTGGAATTTGGTATCTAATTGGAATTAGGGTGTCTGAGTTTTATTGAGAATTTGGTAGGAAGATATAGATATTTACATGACACATATATAGTTGCCAATGTTCATTGATGCGAGAAGGATACATTTGTTACTTGTTCAATGAGGGTCGAAGAAGCATATTTGATTTACTACAAATAAAGGACCCCCTTGTTTGTGCTTGCTAAATTTAAAGGTAACTTTGATTCTTTTGTAATATTCTTGGATTGAGGTAAGTTTTATTGGGTTTGGAGTGGTTGCTTGGTTGCATATGCACTAATTGTGGTAATGAATTGTAAAAGTTTGCTTCTTTTATGATTGTTTTTATTTTGCAATATTCTGTTTGTATTTGCTTGCCTTTAAGTTGCCTGTTATTCCCTTATGAAGGTGAACAGTCATTATCTTTGGTTCTAGGTCTGTATTCAGAAGTAGGCATGTGTGTGATTTGTGCAGGAAACCACACCATTAGCTGGTTCCTCTGCAGGTGTCATTGTCTGTGTTGTTTCTGGAGCCAGCATGGAAGAGCCTTACAGGCTACCAAAATACTGGCTGAAGATTGCCGGAACAGAGGGACTGGCATTTCGACTTGGGTATTTCCTTACTCTTGTATCTCAACTCAGTAGTAGTGCATTTTCGTCAGTTGCAGACTTGTGATGCTTCTCGATCAAGTAAATTTAATTTCTTTATTTTGAGGGTATCAGTGAACTTAAAGAAAGATTATCCCTAATTGCAGCTATATGTCAGAAGCTCATCCTGATAATCTTGATGATGAAGTTCATTGATTTCATTTTTCTGAATTCATATTGAGATTAGCATCCAGGTTCATACTTTCATTGCCATTTGAAGGATGAAGCCATTGCACATACATATGTTTGTGTCTTACAATTGGCTACATATATGCCAGACAGTCCAGCAAGAGCTAGGGAAGAAAGCATGTATTGATTTTTTTTCTTTGTTTCGCTTTCCTCTTTCTTCTCTTTGGTTTCTGCTCATTCCCTTTAGGTATTCTATCTTGTGAAAGCAGGTCCAGTTTGCTGCAGGGAGAGACCCCAGACCTGGACAACTTGGGAGTATGATACCAACACTGTCAAACTGGTAACATCTCTGATTTTGATGGCATTGGTGTATGTAGTTTCTCTACCTCTCTTGGCATGTGCATTATGATCTCAAAACATTAATGTTTTCCCTGATTGCGTGAAAGTTTCATGACTGTGAGGTGTAAATCTGATGCCATGGAGCATCTTTTACCAATTTGCTAACAATTTTTCCAATGAAGATTTAGAAAAAAAACCACAAAACTGAAAAAACATGGTCCATGTCTAATGAATAATGTGTTCTGATTTTTTAGCTGCGAGTTCATGATTTATGAAGTTTCTTCTCTAGATAAAAAAAAACTAATAGAATTGATCTTATGCTGAGGTCTGGTTACATATGGTTCACCATTGACTCTTATCTTACTCTTAACAGAAAAAATTGATTCTTGCTTACTCTCTACCCCATCACTGATCGTTTAATTCCTAGTTGAAACATGAAGTGGGATCCATTAATTAATGACTTGGTTGTCATCTAATTAGTTTGGTTGACAAATTAGATTTTCTTTATTCACCAATATGATTTGGTAAATTTGCATATTGGTCAATTTGAAGTGACAACATATCTTATGCAAATTTAGTACCTTGCACTTTTTAAGTTTCTGTTCATATTTCTGTTGTTTGTGTTTACAATTTACATGCTTTTTTTCTTTTCTTTTCCCAGTATAGAGCTAGAAGGAAGGACACATACACCCAATGGAATTGGTGAGGTGCGAGAGAATTCGCCAACTCATGTCCTAGAATGGCTTTTTGATTGAGCTAAACATTCCTTCATTTTTACATGTCTTTCTAGCTAGTATTGCTTATGCATAGACAAGTATGGATAATTTGTGGTGTAGGGCTGGTTAAAATTGTGATTGGATGTGACAAGTATGGATCATTCAAGTATTTGCTTATATATATATATAGACAATTATGGATATATTTAAAATTACTATTTATATAATGTTTTGTTTTATGAGCAATGGCAACACAACATGATTTGGAAATGAGGCCTTTCTTAAATACTAATACAGTAACTAAGTAAAGTGTGATGTGAAACAAGCAAAATACCTACCCTTTAATTACATAAGTGATGTCTATTGTTTATAACAACTTCAGTTTTCCAGAAATAACTGAAGTTGAAAGATAAAAACAACCAGACATCTATTATCAGAGATGGCTAAAACGACAAGTAGCATCAGCATTTACGCAACCACTAGCACTATTGGAGGCTTTTTATGTCTGCAAAATAAAAAAGCGATGATGTATAACATAATTCACAACACCATTATTTGTTTCTAATATTGTAATTGATAATACGCATCAGCATAGTAGATGTCACTGATGCTGTTAGACCTCTTTAGCCTCATCCCTTTTGAAACTACTGATGTTGTTTTGGGTTTAGGCATCAGAAGTCAACCTTTTTTTGGCACCCGGAAATCATTTACGCATCGGAGTTTACCAAATATCCGATGTAGTAAGTGACAAACAGCGACGGAGAATATCCGTTGCCTATTACATGGTAATAGGCAACAGGCTTGAATACCACGGTATTATGTGTAATAGGCAACGGATTTTGAGATGTTTGATTTGAAGACCTTAAATTAAAATGAATTTAACTAATAAAAATAAGGCAATATGCAAGCTTAAAACTAAGGGCAAGAGAAACAGTTGTGTTTTTAGAATCAAATTAAGAAAGCACTAGGGATCCGCCGTCACCTTAACAATTTTATATAGTTCTCTCAATTACTTATGACATATACATGCATATTTCGAAGGTTAGGTATTCCTAATATATGCCTACTTGGACCCCAACATAGAGCGTATATCACACATGCAATCCGTCTGTGGATTCAGATCAAATCTAAACATACATGACTCATTAAGTTCTGCGAAACCTTTTGAAAAACCATGCAACCCTTAAGACGTAGTATTCATCCTAAGTGAACTTGCACATATTAATCACAAGAAGCCTTTGTCATTCAGGGGACCGACCTCCGACCAAAACTGCATCAAATTACTTTTCTAAACATCCTAATGGTGATCAAGCATCAAGACACTTAGATAGTTTAACCCAGTGATGAATAATTCGAAAACCTACATGCATATAATCATAAGCAAATTGGACAGAAACTACATATTCTTGCTAAGGCTCGTGGCCTCACCCTAGCAAAGAGAGTTAGTTACGCATGTTCATAATAAAAATTAAATAAAATATCATTCGAATGAATAAGAATAAAAACACTGTGAGAAGAAGTTCTTCAAAACCTTAGCAAAAGTCGCGTTCAAAAGCCAAAAGAGAAGTCCCTAATTTGCTGTGAAAAATAACTTAAATACCTCCTACAAACAAGCTCCCCAATCCCCACAAGAAACTAGGTTAAAATAAGATAATTACTAGGATATAAGTCCAAATTGGATTAGGAGAATCTGCCCCCAATCTGACCAGCCACGTTTTGGCTCAAATCTGCTCAAATCCAGCCCAATATAGCTCGTTTTAAAGATAAAAAACGTTTCGAACCTTCTCAGAAGGCCACGAACCCATCTGAGGTCATCTTGGGCTCCAAAACGCATAAAGCCCAAATCGTCACTATTCCATCACCGCGCATTCTCCTTTATTTTATCGCCAGAAAATAACCATTTGGTAGAAAAGTCTGAAATTTTTGATACGATTAAGCCAAGTGACTCACGAACGTCCTCCACTGAAATTACTCCAAAATTCGTCCATTTGATTATGTTTTGCTCCAGAGGGAAGTTGAAAGTCCTATATTGGAAATATAATTCAAAGTATCAAAATTCTTTCCAAAATATTAACCAAAATATATTAAGAATGGGGCTAAATATATAATATAAAATATGCCCATCACCGTATACCAGGCAAATCGAGAGGCCAGAGCGAGAGGGATGCCAGGTTAACAACCGAACTTGGGAATATTGGAGGCCAAGGCCCCCTTGTCTGCCGCGCAAAATCTCACAGCCTGGAGTTCCGGGCCGAGGGGATGTGCGTTAACACGCGGTTTCCTACTTTGGACGGGGTGCGTTTTCGCGCGGGAGCGTGCCAGCACGGTCTACCGTGCGTCGAGATGTTTCAGGTGGGCGATAGTGTTTAGATAGTGCGCCTGTCTGAACTCGTCTTCTAATCAAACGATTGTAGCCGAGAGAGGAACTAGTCTCGGCTGTAAGGTTCACGGCCTGAACTACAAGGCCGTTGAGTGGTGGTGTTTGGTTGGTTTTAGGGCGGTGCTCCGGCGTGCTACTTGATGAGCGGCGGTCGTATGATATATGGGGTGAATGAGCGAATAACAAGGGTGGTGCTCCGGCGCCTTGAAAATCAAGGGTCGTTTGATATATTGATGAATGGATTTTCCTTACAGACTAACACTACTCCTAGAAAAGCAAGTAAAGATATTGAAAGTGCATTACAGGAAAATATAAGTTGCTCCGTGGGAGGCTTTTGTTTGGTGTTTGAACCCTTTGAAAGTAGTCATGAGTCTTGTATTTATAGGTAGAGCTCCTGGAGGGGTAATCGAGGCTGAAAATCTGCATGGTGGAGCCTGATTATGCCAAGTGGGTAGTCCAAATCGACATTTGGGATCGTGAAGTATGGTGGTGTGACTCCATGAATCCCGGTGAATCTCGGCCGCCGCCCCGATCGTGGGTTCTGCGCTTCTGGCTGTGGAGACGCATTTATTGCTCTGATAGCCAATTACCTAATCTCTCAAGCTGCAAAGAGCTTTGTGAGAATGTTGGCGTCTAATCACTCTGATCTCTGTCACCAAATCCTGACTCCAATCACTTCCCACCTTCCCTCGCGCATTAAATGCTCATTCTTGGCCAGTGGGTTTGCTGTAATAAACAGAGACCTTGCTTCATTAAATGAAGCGTGGGACCCTGCTATCACGTGATGATCTGACTATTAATGCCTTTGGCCGTGACCTTGTTCGATCTCGGCCTCGGTCTATAACCTTGGCCGAGATAACCATGCCTTGGTGATTTTTCTTGTTTCTCTGGAAAGCCAAACACCCTGACAAACGCTGCGTTTCAGTTGAGGCCGAGAAGAGAAGTTCCCCCGGCCAATTCATGGCCGTGATTTATTAGGCACAAACACCCCTTCAGCAAGGGCGACTTAGAATACCTCCGCCAATATTTTGCTGTGACTCCGGCAGACACTATCTTTGGTCTGACGGCCGAGGAAAAGGCCCGGGTAAGCCGATTGGACGACTACTTGACGGCCAAGGACACGTTGGCTAAGGCTAGACGAGCCCTCGAGGAGAAGATCGAGGCCTCGGACTCCCCTGAGATCAATGTGTCTACATGCGATATCCCTGGAACTGCAAGGCCTATGATCGAGGGCCCCGGTGATCATTTCTTTGGGCATGAGGCCGAAGACGACCCCATGTTAGGAATCTCGGATGAAGAATAACGACGGGATCCTCGGGATGGTTGAGGAAAAAGCCCTCGCCAAGGACGACTGCGTGGCAGAAGAGGGAGCTGGTAGGGGAAACCGGCACGAGCCAAAGGAGGTCAGCATGAACATGGTCTTGTGCTACCGTCTGAGTTTTCAGCCCCAGGAGGGAAGAGCAATGGCCTGGATAATGACGTGGTCGAGGAGCAGCTCGATCAGAGGCCTAAGACAAAGGAAGAGTTGTTGGTCGTGGCTTTTAACGAAGTAATACCTAGAGACGAGCCAAACAAATACTGACACCTCAAGCCGTTGTACATCTCGGCTCACATGGAGGGTGTGCCCGTGTCCAAAGTCTTTGTTGACTGTGGGGCGACGGTCAACGTCATTCCCTATTCCCTGATGAGGAAGCTGGACAAGCCAAAGAAGACCTCATCCCAGCGACGTGGTCATGAGCAGCTTCGTTGGTGATAAATCCAAGACCATCGGGGTATTGCCGTTAAAAATCACCGTGGCCGACCAGACAAGAGTCGCAGCCTTCTACGTAGTCGAATCCAGTGTGGATTACATATACTACTACTCGGCCGTGACTGGATCCATCAATCTGGATGCATACCGTCTTCCCTTTTCCAGCTGTTGTTCTTTTGGGACGGCCAGAAGGTGTCCATACACCCGGCCGACGAAAAACCTTTCGAAGCCAACGCCGTGCAAGCAGGGATTTACGACGACGACGTTGGATGGGTTGTCCTCACCGGCCACGATGCAAGCGGTCGACCAACCAGGACACGGCCCAGAAAGTGCTGGAGTTAGGCGCCGAGAATGTTCGACAGGATTCAGCGTGCGAAGTATTGATCGACCTCACTAGCCTCTAGATGACAGACAAAGCCACTAAAGAAGAGGGAGCGGCGGCCGTGACCGACCTGCTGGAAAGACTGTTGGAACATTGGGCAGAGGAATCCTTACGGCCAAACTCACCGATCAACCTAATCGAATTCCTCCACGAATTAGATGAGGCGGACGCTTTGACCTTTGACGACTTGAAACGGCACCCGCCGAGATGGAGGATGACTACCCTGAGTTCCAGGACCCTGTATTAGAAATAAATGTAGGGACCGAGGCCGAACCACGGCCTCTTTTTGTAAGCCAGCTTTGAACCCTGAGTTAGCGGCCGAGATTATCGGCCTGCACCATGAATATAAGAATTGTTTTGCTTGGGATTACCATGAGATGCCTGGATTGCCAAGAAGTTTGGTCGAGCACGATATTAAAGATCAAGGAGGGGTTTAGGCCTTTCCAACAGTCGCCAAGGCGGTTCTCGACCGAAGTACAACTTAAGGTCAAAGAGGAAATTGAACGGCTCCTTAAAGCCGGCTTCATCCGTACGGCCCGGTACGTTGAGTGGTTGGCTAACATTGTACCAGTTTTGAAAAAGACTGGGGCTTTGAGGGTTTGCACCGATTACAGAAATCTGAACTTCGCGACCCCCAAGGACGAGTATCCATGCCTATGTCCGACCTCTGGTGGACGGAGCCGCGAAGCACGAGCTCCTGTCTTTCATGGATGGCCATGCTGGTTACAACCAAATCTCCATAGCCGAGGAAGATGTCCACAAGACGGCGTTCAGATGTCCAGGCGCAATCGGGACTTATGAATGGGTGGTCGGTCATGCCGTTCGGCCTAAAGAATGCCGGCGCAACATACCAATGAGCTATGAACCTTATTTTCCACGACCTTAGTGGCCGAACCGTTTGAAGTCTATATCGACGACGTGGTTGTAAAATCCCCATCCAAAGCGACCACATGGGGCATCTCCGACAGGCTTTCAACCGAACCGGGGCGCACGGCCTAAAGATGAACCCTAAGAAATGTGCTTTCGGCGTCACTGCCGGGACTTTCTCGGTTCACCAACGAGGAATCGAGGTGGATAAAAATAAAGCTACCGCCAAGGACCAAGTAGGAACTCTAGTCCTTCCTCGGTGTTGGCTGCGCAAATCTCACGGCCTGGTGATCCAGGCCGAGGGGATGTGCATTAACACGTGGCTTCCTACTTTTGGATGCGATGCGGTTGGGGGAGGGTGTGCCAGCACGGTCTACCGTGCATCGAGATGGTGTTTGGATAAAATGGTTAAGTGATGCGCCTGTTTGGATTTGACTTCTGATCGAACGACTGTGGCCAAGAGAGGAATTGATCTCGGTCGTTAGGTTCACGGCCTGAGCTACAAGGCCGTTTAGTGGTGGTGTTGGTGGTGTGTTTCTGCCGGTGCTCCGGCGCGTTGCTCAGTGAGCGACGGTCGTATGATATATGGGGTGAATGAAAAGTAACAGAGATGGTGCTCCGGCGCCTTGAAAATCAAAGGTCGTATGATATATTGATGAACGGATTTTCCTTACAATCTAACACTACTCCTAGGAAAGCAAGTAAAAATATAAAAAGTGCATTACAGGAAAAGATAAGTTGCTCCGTGGGAGGCTTTTGGTTTGGTGTTTGAACCCTTTGAACGTAGCTTGACCCTTGTATTTATAGGAAGAGTTCCTGGAGGAGTAATCGAGGCTGAAAATCTGCATGGTGGAGCCTGATTAGAGCAAGTGGGTAGTCCAATCGACTTTTGGGATTGTGAAGTATGGTGGTGTGACCCCATAAATCATGGTGAATCTCGGCCGCTGCCCTGATCGTGGGTTTCTGCGCTTCTGGCCGTGGAGACGCATTTATTGTTCTGATAGCTGGTGACCTAATCTCTCAAGCTGCAAGAATTCTTGTGACAATGTTTGCGTCTAATCACTCTGATTCCTATCACCAAATCCTGACTTCAGTCACTTCCCACATTCCCTCGTGCATTAAATGCTTATTCGTGGCCAGTGGGTTTGCTGCAATAAACAGAGGCATTACTTCATTAAATGAAGCATGGAACCCTGCTGTCACGTGATGATTTGACTTTAATACCATTGGCAGTGATTTTGTTCGGCCTCGGCCTCGGCCTATAATCGAGGCCGAGATGATCATGTCTTAGCAATTTTCTTTTGTTTTCAGGAAGGCCAAACATCTTGGCGAAACGCCGCGTTTTAGCTTGACGAGTAAGTGCTAGGGCCGAGAAAAAGAGGCTCCTTCGTTCAGTTTATGGCCGTGATTTATTAGGCACAAACACTCGGTAAGGTCAACTTTTTGAGGCGATTCATATCCAATTTGGCAGGGAAAATTTGCCCGTTGACTCCTCTGCTCAAGCTGAAAGACACGAAACGGTTCGTATGGGGGGCAGAGCATCAGGCGGCCCTCGACGACATCAAGAGATATTTATCTCAGCCACCGGTGCTTATGCCGCCAAAAAGAGGGAAACCCTTGAGGCTTTACATTTCGGCTTCAGAAGGCTTTATCGGCTGTTTGCTGGCTCAAAACAACGAGTCTGAACGAGAACAAGCAGTGCACTATTTGAGCCGCACCCTTAACGTGGCCGAGCTAAACTATTCGCCGATCGAGAAATTGTGCTTGGCACGTTATTTCGCGGCTACCAAGTTGCGCCATTATAATGCGTCCTTCGGTCATTCAGATCATCTCCAAGACTGACCTCATCAAATATATGCTCACTCGGCCGATCATACGCGGCCAAATTGGGAAGTGGATGATGGCATTATCCGAATTCACCTTCCAATATGTGGCTCAGAAGTCGATCAAGGGTCAGGCATTGGCCGATTTCCTGGCTCACCACCAGGCTCAGGGGCAAGGAAGAAGAGTTAGAAGTCGAGATCGGCATGGCCTGCATGGAGAAGAACTATTGGACCATGTACTTCGATGGCTCCAGTACCCGAGGCCAGGTCTGGGGCCGGAGTCGTGATCGAGTTCCCTCAAGGACAAAGGTGGCAATTTGCGTTCCAGCTTGATTTCAAATGCACCAATATCAGGCCGAATATGAAGCGCTCATCATCGGTCTCGAGATTCTGAAAGAAATGAAGGCAACTCGTGTCTTGGTCTAAGGTGATTCTCAACTGGTAATTAACCAACTGACCGGAGAATACCAATGCACGAGCGAGAATTTAAGAGCCATGTAGCAATTGTTTTGGCTAAAACTATAGAGCGGTTACTACGCTTCACTTTGCAAATCAACAAAGAAATGAAAATGTGAATTTTCGGTTTTGAACTCAAGAGACCTTGTGTAATTAGAGATTCTGATACCATATTAGACAACCACTAATTCAATGGTTGAACATATCAGAGAGTGTTGCTTTTTCTAATCAGGTTTTATTATTATTTTTTTTCCAAATAGTTGAAGAAGAAAAAATATTCCCAAATGTTGTGAAGATAAGAATTAAATCAAGTGTAAGTTCATTGGATTCCTACTTCTGATCAATAATTACATCTCCTTAAGAAATTATATAAGTTGGTTTTTGTAAGAAAGCTCAACAATCAACATTGGATTCCAAGTAGGCAAGAGCCAACTAGTCCTAGTGGGTTGTTGGAAAGAGATTGCATAAAATATGGGGAAATTGGCGGCTTTACCCCTGGCTCACCTAATTTATTTCACTAATATCCTTATTTTGAAACCCAATCACAAATGCCCCTTATAAAAACTCCATATTGACAGCCTATTGCCCATCCCTCACTTAGTTTTTTTTTTCTCAGTCGTTGCTCTTCCTCTTCCTCTTCTTCCTTCTCCCAACCTCACAAAATCCACCCTCCTCCATAGAATCTTCCCTGACTCTATCTCCTCTTAGTTATATCCACCTCCACCACAGAATCTTCCTTCCCCTCCTCTCTTCTCTGTCTCTCTGTCTCTGTCTGTCTCTCTCTCTCTCTATCTCTCTCTCTCCTCTCTCTTGTTCGCACCCACATCGGCGACAATCACTGTCACCTCCTCAGAAACCCTAACCCACATCGGCGACGACGACCTTTCCACCTTCATCTCTCACTTTCTATCACCTCTCTCACCTCCATACCTAGAGATGGTGTCTCAGGTAGCCAACTTGGCTTTTCTCCTGCACATTTGGGTTTTCTTCTCCTTGTTTTCAATTTCATATATGGGTTTGGGGTTTTAGTGCTTGATGTGAGTTCAAGTCCCTCCAAGGAAAATTTGGGTGAGATTGTATAGAAATTTGTTGAACATAATTGTGGGTTTAATTTAAAATTTACTCTCTCTAAATTTTCAACTTGTGTAGAGAATGTTATTTCAGTGGGATTAGCAAGAACTTTTTTAACCAAAATTTTGGGATTGTGCAACAACTATTTCTCAGTTTGTCTTCAGGAATATTATGCTTGAAGATTGTCCAATCTACAATGATTTTGAAGATTTTCTTTTGCTTATTGAATTGGATTACTGAGTTAGGTTTTTATTCTGACAAAAAACAATTGAAGAAACACAGTCATTTGGTTCAATGATCTGAATTTGTTTGTTCTATTTTGGGATGTGATTTTGGAATGAACTATATAAATTGATTGTGTCTTGAGGTGGAGGTTATCTCCAAAGTGACTATGGAGTTTGTAAGTTTTATGAGAATGCCAATAATTTTAACATAAATTTGATACTGTAAAGTTGGCATATGTTGGATCTTGATTTTCTCTATTTATTCATAATTCAATCTTGGATATGTTTTTGGGTGTAGTCTATATCCTCAAGGGTGGTATCATGCCAAGGTTGTGTTGGTGCCGTGGAAACTTGAAGGTTTGGTTGATAGCTCTTACATTTATCCAGTTCCATCATGTGAAGATAGTATCCTTCAACTAGAAGACAAGGTGTAATTGGGTCGTGGTCAGTTTTACTAATGGAAGACTCAGTCATTTGTGATTCGGCCTAGGATTGAAAACCCAGGAACTTATCTCGGGACGAGCCTAGATCTGATTGTTAGGAGAAATCTAACAGTTGGGTCAAGCCTATCTATTAGGCCAAGCATGTCTACTGGGGAAATTCTGCCTATTAGGCCGAAACTGCTTGTTGGGCCAAATTTGCCCATTTCGACGAGCTTGACCACTAGGGCGAGCTTGTCTATTTGGCTAAAGAATGGCCATGGAATTTCCTCAGATGGCTTGAGCATGAGTTTGTGGTGTTTAGGTTTAAGCTTGAGCCAACATCCTTCATTGTGCTATGGGCCAAAAATTACAGGTGTAAATTCCCCCCCCCCAATCCATGCACAAAAAGGGCTTGTCTAGTTGACCTCGGCCAAACTGACCTTTACCTTGGTATCATTGGCCGCAGGGTGTTTGTTAAGTTCTGCATAACTAACGACCGAAATTCTTGTAGTACATCCATTTTGTGGCCATTTTCTAATGAATCTCTTCTCCCAAAAGGGACGTGTATCTATCAACCTTGTTGGTCAAGTCATGCATGTCATGAAACTCATAACCTTGGAACTTCTTTCGGTATTCGAATTCCAAACCATCTTCGGCCATCTTGACAACTTCCCTCTCAGGCAAATTGGTTTAACACCCCAATTTCTACAAGTGTTGGCTGCGCAAATCTCACGGCCTGGTGCTCCGGGCCGAGGGGATATGCGTTAACACGTGACGTCCTTCTTTTGGATGCGGTGCGGTTGTGCGTAGGCGTGCCAGCACGGTCTACCGTGCGTCGAGATGGTGTTGTGGTTTGGATAAAATGGTTTAAGTGGTGCGCCTGTTTGAGTTCGACTCCTAATCAAACGATTGTGGCCGAGAGAGGAACTGATCTCGACTGTCAGGTTCACGGTCTGAGCTACAAGGCCTTTTAGTGGTGGTGTTGATGGTGGGTTTTGGGCGGTGCTCCGGCGCGTTACTCAGAGAGCGACGGTTGTATGATATATGGGGTAAATGAGAGAGTAACAGAGATGGTGCTCCGGCGCCTTGAAAATCAAGGGTCGTATGATATATTGATGAATGGATTTTCCTTACAATCTATCACTACTCCTAAGAAAGCAAGTAAAGGTATTGAAAGTGCATTACAGGAAATATAATTTGCTCCGTGGGAGGCTTTTGGTTTGGTGTTTGAACCCTTTGAATGTAGCTTGAGCTTGGTATTTATAGGAAGAGCTCTAGGAGGAGTAATCGAGGCTGAAAATCTGCATGGTGGAGCCTAATCAGAGCAAGTGGATAGTCTAATCGACATTTGGGATCGTGAAGCATGGTGGAGTGACCCTATAAATCCTGGTAAATCTCGGCCGCCGCCTTGATCGTGTATTATGCGCCTTTGGCCGTGGGAACGCATTTAATGCCCTGGTCTGGTGGTTGGTGATCTGACCTTTAGTTGTAAGAATATTTGTAAGAATATTTGCGCCTAACCACTCTGATTTTGGTCACCAAATCCTGACTTTAGTCACTTCCCTTCTTCCTCGTGCATTAAATGCCTTTTTGCGGCTAGTGGGTTTGCTAGTCAGAGGCGTTACCTCATTAAATGAAATGTGGGACCCTGCTTCCACGTGGAGATTTGACTCTAATATCTTCGGCCGTGTCTCTTTCGTCCTTCGGCCTCGGCCAACAATACCGCGGTCGAGGCCGAGATGACTATGCCTTCGCAGCTTTTCCTTTGTTTTTAGGAAGGCAAAACACCTGACGAAACACCACGTTCCAGCTCATGAATAGGTGCTAGGGCCGAGAGGAAGCCCCTTGGTCAGTTTACGATCGTGATTTATCAGGTACAAACAACAAGTCCTGAAGCACTGTAGGTAATCGCGAGGAGATTCGCCCGGTGTCTGGCTCATCGTTGCTAACTTGGCGGTGATTTCTCGGTTCGTTTGGTAGAAGTGTTCGTGGAAAACTCTTTCCATATCAAAACGATCTCTCACCGAATTCCGTAAGAGATTGTTAAACCAGGAAAATGCTGCTCCAGTTAAGGAATGAATGAACAACCACATTGGGAAACCAGTTAAGAGATATGTTGATCGAAGATGTGTGCCAGTCCCCGAAAAATAATATGAATTCGGGCAAATGATAGTTTTGAGGGAGCGTCATGCTATCGATCTCAGGCGGATAAGGCCTAGTGTATCTCGGCACTTATGGCTGCTGTTAGGCTAGGCCGTATTCAATCATGCACCGTACATCCTTTGCCTGAAGCTTTTGAGGAGGTGGCTCGAGTCTTGCAAGCGGCAGTTGTTGGACCTGCGCTTCTTGCTATACCATGAACATTTGCGGCCTCAGTAGTTGGCTGACTTGATCGGTCCTAGACTACTTCTACTTGAGCTGGGCCTAACTGTACATACTTACTTCGATAAGGCTTAGAAGCCTCAAACAATGCACAGCTTCATAGAGGTCTATCTCTATAACATCACATCCACGTTCATATTTCAACTTTGTGAGGATGTGAGCTATGCATGCCTCCAAAGGGTCAATGCTATGTACCCTGAAACACTTGCTCAACAACACTTGCTATCACATCAATTTTGAAACAATCATGGTTATCATGTGGCAATTTGATAGTGTAAGAGAATACGAATTCTATCTTCTTACCATTAGCTTTTTTCATGGTCAATACTATAGTACGTTTTCACACTTATCTTTGTATCAGCATTTACCATTACCAAGAATAATAGGTAATGAATATGGCATAGGGAAATCTTCCATATCCATGACAACAAAATCAGCATTTAAAATAAATTCATTTACCTGAATCTAAACATCCTCTAATATACCTCTAGGTCTTATGATGCTTCTATTTGCCAGTTGTAATATAATTGAGGTTGGTTTTGAGCTCTGTTCGCACCACTTTGCAAAAACCCAGGGAAGGTATCGTATAGTAGTGTAGCTCGGAGTCCGAGTGTCGTATCCACAAGAGCGGTGTAAAGAAAATAACAGAGATGAAAAAGAACAAGTGTGATTGAGAGGTAGATTTATGCAAGATTTGATTTAGAGAAAATTTAATTGATTAAAACACTAAGGCATTGGGGTTCCACTTTTAACATAAGCATGCAACTCTTATTAATTTGATCCACAAAATATTTCCATTGTAGTTGTTCAAAATAATTAAAGCTCTTTTTAAATTTCCGTAGAAGTATTCTAAGCATAAACGTGTACCAGTGACAACAAACTATCAAAAAATAATCTTCGTCGAAATTCTATTAATCTTAGTAATTCTCTTCTCTTTTAAAGCATGAAAGTTTTTTACTACACAATGGGAAAGAAACCTGATTGAACCCATGAAATAGATTATCAACATTCATCAATTATTAAAAGAAAACTACAAACTTTCATTTGAACAAAACTACAAATTCACATTAAAGCAAGTTTGGATCAAACTAACAAAGATTACACACTCATATTAAAAGCTTTCTCCCGAGCCTTAGCTAGGGAGTTAGTTTCCCCATTAAACATGTAAAACTAAAACAGAAATTTAGAACTAGAAGACTTTGGAGGAAGGAGAGAGAGCTCAAGAGAAGATTGTGAGCTTGGTGTTTGTTTTGAAGCTTGAAGACTTCTCTATTTATAGAGCTAAGAGGGAGGAACATCATGATGAATTCCAACACCACCATTCCTATTTCAATACAATCCATAACTCCCACATCATCTTGTCTATGTTGGTGAGGTTGCCATAATTCCATTGTTGAATCTTTTATATTCTTTTACCTTTTTTTGTGGCTTTCATCATCTTTTTAGTCAAGTGACATTGAATTGGAATCTTTGGAGTGGATGACACCTTACAAGCATGTGAATTCAATTTCTTCTTGTTTGCTTCCATCCCCATACTTCTTTTCCTTTCTTCTTTTGGCATGGGTGTGGCACTTCATGCATTCTTTTCAATTCTTTTTTTCTTGTGCTAGTTGCACTTCTTTCTTCATGATCTTGCTTCATGGATATGTTGAAGTTCTTTAATTGGCCACTAGCATATTATCTTTGGGTGGCCACTTCTTGGCATGCAAATTGAGTTGGTTTTCACAACACACAAACCTACATAGGAAGTCATTGATCAAAGTTAATAAAATGACATTATACCAATTTGACCAAGTAAAAATATAATTGCACAATATTATTTAATTACCCCTTAATTTGTTTTGAAATTAAATGTTAAGGGCAACAAATATGTGTCTGCCGCACAAATATCACGGCCTCGAGTTCTGGGCCGAGGGGATGTGCGTTGATACGCGGCTTCCTGCTTTCGGGTGCGGTGCGGTTTGTACGCGGGCGTGCCAGCACGGTCTACCGTGCGTCGAGGTTTGGTGTGAATGGAGATGGTTGAATGGTTGAATGGTTGAATGGTGCGCCTGTTTGAACTTGTCTCTGACCAAACGATTGTAGCCGAGAGAGGAACTAATCTCGACTGTCAGGTTCACGGCCTGAGCTACAAGGCCGTTTAGTGGTGGTGTCGATGGTGGGTTTAGGGCGGTGCTCCTGCGCGCTGCTCAATGAGCGGCGGCGTATGATATGGGTGAATGAGCGAATAACAAGGATGGTGCTCCAGCGCCTTGAAAATCAAGGGTCGTATGATTATTGATGAATGGGTTTTCCTTACAAACTAACACTACTCCTAGGAAGCAAGTAAAGATAATGAAAGTGCATTACAGGAAAATATAAGTTGCTCCGTGGGAGGCTTGGGTTTGGTGTTGAACCCTTTGAATGTAGTCCTGAGTTTTGTATTTATAGGAAGAGCTCCTGGAGGAATAATTGGGCTGAAAATCTGCATGGTGGAGCCTGATTAGTGCAAGTGGGTAGTCCAATCGATATTTGGGATCGTGAAGCATGGTGGTGTGACCCCCTGAATCCTGGTGAATCCCGGCCGCCGCCCTTGATCATGGTTCCCGCGCAATTGGCCGTAGGGACGCATTTATTGCTCTGAGAATGTCCACGTCTAATCACTCTATTTTGTCACCAAACCCTGACTTCAGTCACTTCCCACCTTCCCTCATGCATTAAATGCTTATTCATGGCCAGTGGTTTACTGCAATAAATAGAGGCACTACCTCAATAAATGAAGCATGGGACCTTGTCATCACGTGATGATTTGACTTTAATACTTCTGGACGTGACTTTGCTCGGCCTCGGCCTCGGCTTGCAATCGAGGCCGAGATGATCGTGCCTTGGCATTTTCTCTATTATTTTCAGGGAGGCCAACCACCTTGGCGAAACGCTGTGTTTCAGCTCTACGAGCAAGTGCGAGGGCCGAGGAAAAGGGGGTTCCTTCGGCCAATTCATGGCCGTGATTTATTAGGCACAAACAAATGTGTTATTGTGTTGTTATCAAGCTCCCCAAACCTCAACTCCTCATAAACTATATAAGGATTCAAGTTGATGCTTGCTCCTAAATCAAGCAAAGCACGTTCAAACAGACGATCACCAACCCTACAAGGAATAATAAAACTACCTGGATCTTTTAGTTTAGGTGGTAGATTTCTCAAAAAAAACCACACTTTTGGTTACCTCCTTAGTCAAGGCAACTTTCTCATGTTCCTGAAACTGTCTTTTGTGTGACAACAATCCTTTAAAAACTTAGCATAAGATGGAATCTGTTTAATTGCATCAAGTAAAGGAATGTTGATTTCTACTTTTCTCAAAATTTCAAAAATATCAAGATGTTTTTCTTTCTTTTGCTTAATTAACCTTTGAGGGAAGATACATTCTCCTTCTCACTTACCTTTGTGGCTAGAGGTGGTTCAATTTTTATGGTTCTTTCTCATCTGTCCCCACCTTGTTGTCAACTACATTGCCACTTCTAAGGATGTCATGGCCTTGAGCTGCACCTGGCCTCCCGGATTAGGTATGGTTCGTGATGGAAACTCTCCTTTCTTCCTCTCACTAACTCCTTTGCCATTTGCCCTACTTATGCCTCCAATCTCTGAATAGCTTGGCTAGTTGTTGCTTTTAGTTTCTGAATGTTCTGACTAGTCTAAGTGTTTGTCTGTTGCTGTGCAATCAAGAATTGGAGTATGGCACCTTCAAGATTATTCTTCTTCTTGTCAGTTTTTGGTTATGCCACTTGTGATGAAGCATGATAAATACTTCCCCACTGGAAGTTCTTCTGCTGCCCTTGTGGATTAAGCACATTCTGATTGTTGCTCCAAGAGAAATTTGGGGTGGTCTTTCCATCATGGATTATAAGTGTTCGAATACGGGTTGTTCTTTGGATGATAGTTGTTTTGCCCCACATAATTAGCTTGCTTATGATCTGTAAAACAAGACATAGGGCAAGTCTAATTAGTATGATGAGAACATATAGCACATACCTCGACTTTAGCAACTTGTTGAACTTTAGAGATGTTCTGTGCTCACATTGCTTTCACTAGCATATCTAACTTCTTATCCATTACTACCATTTGATTCTGGACTCCACCATTTGTGCTAACTTCATTAACACCTTTACGTTTTAATCCTTGTCTCCCTCTTGATGAGAATTGTTGAGAATTTTTCACTTAGGATCTCAAATAACTCAATGGCTTCATCACTGCTCTTCCATAAGCACACGTCCACAAGCTGAATCAACAAGACTTTTGTTAGTATCATTTAAACCTTCATAAAAGCTTGTACCTGATCATCTTGATATAGATTGTGGTGTGGACACTTGAGAAGCAACTCCTTGAAATGCTCCCATGCATCAAAGAAAAGATCTCTATCCTTCTGTTTGAAGCTTTGCATCTCCCTTTTAAGTTGTCTTGTCTTTTGGGCTAGGAAAAACTTCTTCAAAAATTTAATGGCCAATTGTTCCCAAGTAGTAATGGAACTTGCAACTAGAGAATTCAACCACAACTTAGCATTATCTTTTAAGGAGAATGGAAAGAGAATTAACCTGATTCCTTCTAGAGTTAAGCCCTGGATGTTCTGAGTCTTGCAAAGATTGAAGAAATCCCTAATGTGCAAGTATGGATCCTTAGAAAGTGTGCCTCTATAGTGTGGCACCATGTTAAGCGATTGAGGTGATAAATTGAAGCTGCCTTTCATAGTTGGTTGGTAGGCAATGCACGATGGTTGATTAAGGTTTTGAGGGACAGAGGAGTCCTTCATTGGCCTTCGAACATGTTCATCCCCCGTTTCTTTCACAGATTCTGATCTTTCTCCTTCTTCAAAATCTTCTCTTTGTGTATTATGTTTTGCCCTCTTAGCTTGCTTTCGAAGACGTCTAAGTGTTAGTTCAATCTCAGGATTGTAGACAACGACAGCTAAATTCTGGGATCGATAACCTTGCATAAACAAAATTCAACCTGTAAAAGAAAACAAAAAACCAATTTCAGCACAAACTAGTTACACAATCCTCGGCTGCGGCGCTAAAAACTTCTTGTACAAATAGCAAGCTTAAAATTAAGTAACTATATGCACGTTACAAACTCGCAAGTGCACAAGATCAGACAAATAGTATAGAAAGTAAATACGAGATCATTCCCATGAGGATTGGATTAATATGTGTTTAAATTTAATTTCCTAGAAGTACTAACTAAATGGCAAAAACTAAGAATGCGAAAGTGAAAGAAAAACCTAAAAACTGATTTCAAAAAGCCTAAGACTTCTAATCAAAATTAAGGTACATACACAAAGCACTCGGTGTAAACACGGTGTTCAAAAGGATGATTTTAAGATGATTTTGAAAACTGAAAATATCGAAACAAAATACTAAGGATAGTGTTTGATTAAAAATAGAATTGGATTGGGGTAAAACAATGAGAAAACTAGTTAGGGTTTCGATGTTCACTGATAATATTCTTCCTCAAGCAAACAACATGCACAATGCTACAAAACGATTTTAGATGCTCAAGCAGATATTTCTTCAATACGGAAGAGTTAGGTTATTCTTGTAAAACTCTTTGTGAATTGAACATCTAAGGCTCTTTACCTAAATTGACTTTAGGTTCCTTCATGCATTCATATCATACATACAAAATTGTTTTATCAAAATTTTGGCTAAGTATGAAAGATGCTTTTTCAAATAATCATTTTCTGAAGATAATTTTTGGCGGCTTTTATTCCCTACATATTAAATAAGAAAACTTGATTTATGAGATTTTTATATGAAGTGTATATTGACTTAAAAGCCTTCTTTTTTATTCCAAATCGCATGTTAAACTAAACACGATTTTTCATATTTTGATTTGGTGGGAATTTGATTTTCTAGTATTTTTCTTTGAATCCAAATGGGAGTACTTCCTTATTACATTGTAAACTTAAGTAAATGAGTAATATAAAAATAAGTGAAAGTAAAAGGACAAATAAGTGAAAGTAAAAGGACAAAGACATTTACTTAGGTTAGCTGTATACTGTTCCAACGGAAATAAGGTTGGTTGAACACTGTTCCAACGGATCTGTTTTCTAACAGCTTATTTTTAATGGCTATACTTCCCAACAACTATATTTTTAACGGCTATATTCCCAACAGCTATATTCCTAACGGCTCTATCTTTTCAACAGCTATATTTCTATACTTATAAATATGTGTTTAGATTTTTTGGTGAAGACAACAACTCAACATATTCATTCAAGCTTACAAGCATTCATCACACTCTGAATCATTTTCTCTTGAGTCATTCCTTGTTCAAATTCATACAAGAGTTATAGTGTCCAAAATTACGTTTGTAATCATCTACTCAGAAAGGAGAGTTATCTTTGTGTGAGGTTCAATTGTATCCCTCTCAAATAGGAGAGATTTTTTGTTCCGAGAGTGTTTCATTCAAACTTGTAAAAAGGGTTGGTTTGACCCTGTGAGGTGAAAAGGGTGTCTTCCATCTTGCATTAGAGTGGTGTGCTCTAGTTGTGAAGGAGTGGTGTGCTCTAACAGTGTAAAGGTTTCAACTCCACCTACAAGGAGTTTTTCCAAGATAGTGGATCGACCTCTCAAGTGGTGCTTGCGGATTGGATGTAGGGCAGGTGGTGGACTGAACCCAGTATATCTCTGGGTTTGAAGCGCCTCTTCCCTATGGCTTTATTAGTGTGCTTGTCAATTCACGATCTGTGTTTCAAAAAATTTGGCAATTAAACCTTATTCACCCCTCTCTAAGGTGCTTTCTGGGCAACAATTATCTTTTGAACAACACAATAGAGAATCACTAATGTGCATGACTAAAGCAAAAATTTACAATAATATGCATATCTCTAAAACTTAGCTCAAATGATAGCACAACAAAGATACATAACATGTTCCTGTTGTAGTGTGTGACAGCCAACCATCAATATATCATCATCAAAATCAAAATAGGGCACATTCAAACTATTTCAACTCCTCACAAGGTATGCTCTCATACTTTTCACTCAGATTTTTGGTTTAAAATGTTTTCACTTAAGTGATCTCATGAAAACAAGCCTCCATATGCTTGCTTGTCCACCAAATCTCCACTATCAATGTCACACAACTTCTTGGATGAAAGATGTATTTATTTAGGTTGTAATGGGGCTGAGGGTTAAGGTAAGTAAGAACTGAAAGGATAGAAAATACAAAGTCTAAGGAACTTTGGCATGTAAGAGCATATAAAATTAACCGCAAGACGAGAAGAAGACGGAGAAACATCAACAACTGTTTTTTTTCTTATCGTTCCAGCAACCTTATGATAACATTAGCCACCAACTACATCTTTTACATTTTTTTCGCAATAACCCTAGATCACCTTGATCTTTTTTTCAAGGGTTGTGACTTCTTTGGGTCACATTTCATCACCGCTTTTTTAACTTATAACTTCTCCAAACCTAGTGTGAGTATCAACACAACATTAGAACAGTAATAAGCTCATAAGTTCCTTAGATGGGTAGATCATTGTTTTTTCAGGTTCAGGTTTTAGAGCTTATGTAGTTTAATGGAAGAACAGGCTTGTTATTAAGACTCAAAGAGTTGCCTAGGGATGATATATAAAGGGCTCAGGCATCTTTGGCAATGGTGGTGAATTCCTAGGTGCCTCTATCATTTCCAAGTTGTCACATGAGTTGATGTAAATTTTCGAAGGGGTATAAAGCAAGTTCTAGAGACATGTAAAATGAGATCATCAGCATAAGAAAAATGTGATTGATGCAAATAGTTCAATCATTATAGGCTAGAAGCTCACAAGGATTATGTGAGTTTACACGAGCTTTTACATGCTTCTCTCCATCACAACAAATCATATCAACAATGGCTAGGTGCATATAAATTTTCAAACACATCATACTTAAAGTCTGCTATCAAATGAATAAGGTAAGAACTCTACAATTACTGCAAATTTCAGTCAAGTCATGTTAGAAATTAACTAAATCTCATCATAGGGTTCGGAAAGAAACTCGAGACTAGCAAAAGACTCAAAACAACTTAATTGGTTTTTTGATTCTCTTGACGATAAAAAATGAAACAGAGAACCAAATTTGAAATGTTTTCCCTTCCCCAAACTCAAAGTGAACAAGATAGCTCATAGAATGGACGTCATAGGATAGCGAAAAAGGAGAACAATCTAACTACCTAACAAAATAACTAATTAAAATATATTATAAGTAAATAAAAATGGAGAAACTTAACTGGATATTACGTCCATGAACTCCATAGCAATCATCAATTAAGTCTCCAAACTTCCCTTTGAGTTACCTCCCAAGTAGTGCTAAGTTTATATTCTTCAACCAGACTGTTGTATCTCATGCAATGTACACAGGTTGGAGAATCACATCCTCCTCTCGAGGCTCAAACCTCATCTCGATATAGGGGCTTTACTCTGTGCCCATTCACCTAATTGTCTAATTCTTCTCTTTGCTAACCTCCAAAGCTCTATGAGGGAAAACGTTTGTAACAACATAAGGACCGTACCACCTAAACTTGAGCTACCACAGAAAAGTCTCAATTTTGAATTGTAGATCAACACCTTATGTCCCCATGAAACTCCTTAACTAGCCGCTTATCATGATACGCCTTGGTCCATTCCTTATACAACTTAGCATTCTCATATGCATCACACCTCAACTCTTCAAGCTCATTCAGCTGTAACTTCTTCTTGTCACATGTTGTTGCATAGCAAAGTTGAATTTTCTTGATCGCCAATATGCTCTATGTCCAACTCCACAGGTAGGTGACACGACTTCCCAAGACTAGACGATATGGGGACATGCCAAAGAGCTCTTTACCCAGTCCGATATGCCCACAATGCATCATTCGAGTGTAGAGACCAATCCTTCCTTCTAGTATTCACTATCTTCTCTAGGATGCTTTTGATCTCTCTATTGCCTTATCTCCACTTGACCAACTGGTTGAGGATGATTGGAGTGTCAACCTTATGTGTGATCCCATATTTCTTCATTAAGGAAGCAAAAGCCTGGTTGTTGAAGTGGCTACTTCCATCACTAATTATTGCCTTGGTGTCCCAAACCTAGTAAAGATGTATCCTGCAAGAACTTCACAACAACTTTGTGATCATTAGTTTTTGAGGGTATAGCCTCAAACCCATTTAGATACATAATCCACATCAAAATATAGAAATAAAAAATGAGTTAGGAATGGACCATGAGTCGATACCCCACACATCAAAGAGCTCCACCACTTGAATGTTTGCAATGGCATCTGATTTCTAAAAGAGATGGTCCCTGTCCGTTGGCATCTGTCACAAGAGCTGCAGCACCAAAAAGCATCTTTAAACACGTTAGGCCAATAGAACCCATATTGTAATACCTTAAGTGTTGTTCCTTCACTCTGAAGTGTCCTCCATATGCAAACTAATGATAATGTGGGAGAATGCTCATATGCTCCTCCTCTAGAACACATCTTCTGATAATTGATATGGACCAAATTTGAACAAGTAGGGCTCGTCTCATAGGGTGCCTAGACATAGACACTAATCGCTTCCTTTCTTGGCTATACATACTGGAGGAAAAACCTTAGTAGTTATATATACAATTATCTATAAGACTATTGCAAATAACTGTTCATCTGGAAAGTTTTCACTCGAGGGAAGCTTGTTCCTTTCTTCATCAGAAAGTAACCTGGACAAGTGATCTGCAACCACATTCTCATACCCTTATTGTCCTTCATCTCAAGATCAATTCTTGCAGTAAGGAGCACTCATCTAATCAACTAGGCTTAGCGTTCTTCTTATCAAAACAAAAATCTCAAAGCAGCAAGATCAATAAAAACAATAACTTTAGAACCAATCAAGTAGGACCTAAACTTCTCTAAAGCAATATAACAGCTAGCAATTCTTTTTCAGTAGTAGAACAATTAAGCTGAGCATCATTTAAAGTTCTAGAAGCATTACAAATAGCATGAGGTACCTTGTTAACTCTTTGACAAAGAACAGCTCCCAAAGCATAATCACTAGCGTCACACATGAGCTCAATAAGAGGTTCTAATAAGATGCCATCATAATAGGGCAGATGTGAGTAGCTTTCAATGTTTTAAAGGCATTCATGCACTCTTCTATCCACACAGACTCAAACATCGTTAGACAAATAATGCACAAAGAGGTGTAGAAATTTTAGAGAAGTCTTTATGAATCTTTATAAAATCCTGCATGCCCTAGAAAACTTCTCACACCCTTACAGATATAGGAGGTAATTTTGATATGATGTCAATTTTTTGCCTTGTCCACTTCAATGCCCTGCTAGAAATGACATGATCTAAAAACAAGACCTTGTTGTACCATGAAATGGCACTTCTCCCAATTCCGCAAGGTTTCATAGATATAGGAGGCTGGTAATTTTGATATCATGTCAATTTTTGCCTTTCCACCTCAAACATGACCTATTTGTACCAAAATGACACTTCTCCAATTCAGCATTAGGTTGCATTCCTCAATCTCTTCAGAACAAGCTGTAAATGTTTAAACTCATCAAAAGTTAGAACCAAAAACACTGAAATCATCCATAAATACCACTACAAATCTCTCCACCATGTATGAACATACGCTCATCATGCACCTTGGAATGTGGCAGGTGCACTACACAAACCGAATGGCATCCTCTGTATGCAAATGTGCCAAAGAGGCATGTGAACGTGGTCTTCTCCTGGTCCTCTAGTGTTATAGCAATTTGATCATAACCACTATAACCATCTAGAAAACAATAATGACTATGACCTGCTAACTTTCTAGCATTTGATCAATAAAGGGAAGAGAAAAAGATATTTCCTGTTTCATCATTGAGCTTTCTATAATCAATGCAGACTCTCCAACCTGTGGTGTGCCTAGTAGGAAACAAGCTCATTCTCTTCATTCTTCATCACTATGATTCCACTCTTCTTAGGCACAACATGACTGGACTCACCCATTTGCTATATGAGATGGGGTAGATGATGCCAACATCCAAGAGCTTAAGAATCTCTGCTCTCACTACTTCCTTCATGTGTGGGTTAAAGCCATCTCTGAGCATCCTTGTTAGTCTTTGCATTATCTTCAAGGAGGATCTTGTACATGCACTTGGATGTACAACCTTTGATGTCAACAGTGGTTGACCCGAATGCAATCTTGTGCTCCCTAAGAACTCTCAACAGCTTCTCTTGCGCTACCAAACTCAAGTTTGCAGTAACTATCACTGGTAATGTTTGGTTCTCTTCTAGATTTGGGGCCCTAACATGGAAGGAACAAGAGTAGTATTAGTAGACACAAGGTTTCAAAGGAGGTACATACTTACTTGGATAAGGCTTAGAAGCTTCAAGAGAATGCACAGCTTCATGGGAGATCTATCTTGTAACATCACATCCAAGGTCATAATTCAGCCTTGTGAGGCTGTCGGCTATGCATGCCTCCAAAGGGTCAATGTTATGTACCTAAAACACTTGCTCAACAACACTTCCTACCATATCAATCTTGAAACAATCATGGTTATCATGTGGCAATTTGATAGTGTCAGACAATATGAATTCTATCTTCTTAACTTCAAGTGTATAGTACCCTTTTTCACACTTATCTTTGTATCAGCAGTTACCATAAAGGGTCTACCAAGAATAATAGGTAATGAAGATGGCATAGAGGAATCTTTTCATAACCAGAACAACAAATCAGCATGCAAAATAAATTCATTTAATTGAACCAAAACATCCTATAATATACCTCTAGGTCTTCTGATGCTTCTATCTGCCAACACTACTACAAAAATCGAAATAGACGACGGTAATCACCGTCGTGTATTCAGTTTTTCAACCGTCGTAAAATCGAGCGACGTCTTTTCATGCATAAAACCACGACGGTAATCCCCGTCGTCTATTATTTGTAAAGACGACGGTTTTTTTATAAAAGGATCGTCTATTATTAAGTAAAGACGACGGTTTTTTATAAAAAGGGTCGTCTATTATATGTAAAGACGACGGTTTTTTATAAAAAGGGTCGTCTATTATATGTAAAGACGACCCTTTTCATATAAAAAGGGTCGTCTATTATATGTAAAGACGACGGTTTTTTTATAAAAAGGGTCGTCTATTATATGTAAAGACGACCCTTTTTATATGGAAAGGGTCGTCTATTATATGTAAAGACGACCCTTTTCATATAAAAAGGGTCGTCTATTATATGTAAAGACGACGGTTTTTTATAAAAAGGGTCGTCTATTATTAAGTAAAGAACTATGTTTTATTATATCCAAAGACGTCGGTTTTGTTAAAAAGCCATCATCTATTAAATGTGAAGACGACGATTTCTTGAAATATTGTCGTCTATTAACTCTAAGACAACAATTTGTTAGTAAAACCGTCGTTGATTGTATATAAAAAGACGTTATGGTGTTAAAAGAGGTCATTGATAATATATACAGATGACGGTTTTTCAAATAAAACCATCGTTTTATTATCTTTAGTTTTTGAAGAGTCAATAGTTATTACATAGTCAACCAATCTTTATTCTATTACATACATACTTCCTACCTATAATTAGAAATAACGGAGCTCACAAATTCTACTAATTTGATTTTAACTTCATCAATTTGTTCTTGGGTTGACTTAACTCTGCCTTCTTGCACATTTTCCAAGTTGTTGGTGTCGGAAAAGGAAAGACCCTGCATGAAAGAGACCCCAATACTCTTAAACATAAACTTGTTTAGCAGTAACCTAACCTTAGCAAAAAGATCTATGCAGCTCTAGAATGACAGCAGAACACAATTGGCATAATTGGCAAAGTACCTGTTCTTGTGGTGGCACCATAACCTGTTCTTGTGGTGGCACCATAACAAATGAAAAATCAGAGATTCAGAAAATTAACAATGAAATTCCAAATAATTAAAGTAAACAACAAAACCAAAAAGTATTTTGGACCTGATGATGTTGTCGGTCCAAAAACAAACGGATCTAGTGAGGGATGGGTATGTTTTGCCTCATCTTCTTCGTTAGCTTCTTCTTGATTACGAAGGCTTTGTGGGACGGCTGTGCATATTTATAAAAAACCCAAATGAGAAACTCACTTAAATCTCACGAAATTAGCACAATACATGAACAAACATATATATATATATATATATATATATATATATATATATATAGACCGATTTTCATAAGTCTTTCTAGATCGAGTCGCTGAGTTTGATGAGCGAGTTGAGTACCTGAGAGCGAGATCTTCTTTGAAGAAAGTGAAGGTCGAGATCTTTCAAATCAAACCTTTCAACCAGCTTTGATTCTCAAATACAGAACCTCCCTCTACATCTTATGGATCTGCGAAGACCTCAATCTCTCAACTCCTTCATTGATATCGATTTTTTGATGATTTTGTAGAGAGTTTCATGAGGGTGTTTAGAGAGTGCAGGAGGGTTTCAAGGAGGGAGAGATAAGGTTTTCAGAGACACGGGAAAATCTGAAAATTTGTCGAGCGCGAATTCACTTAAGTAGGCCTTTTTTAGCGTGTTTTAAAAGACGACGCTTGTTAATGAGAGATAAGGTTTTCAAAGACGGGTGAAAATTTTGAAAATTTGTCGAGCGCGAATTCACTTAAGCGGCCATTTTTTCGCGTGTTTTAAAAGACGACCCTTTTTATAAAAAACCGTCGTCTTTACTTAATAATAGACGACCCTTTTATAAATAAAAAAAGTCGTCTTACATATAATAGACGACCCTTTTACAAAAAAACCGTCGTCTTTACATATAATAGACGACCCTTTTATAAAAAAACTGTCGTCTTTACATATAATAGACGACCCTTTTATAAAAAAACCGTCGTCTTTTACATATAATAGACGACCCTTTCATAAAAAAAACCGTCGTCTTTACATATAATAGATGACCCTTTTTATAAAAAAACCGTCGTCTTTACATATAATAGACGACCCTTTCATAAAAAAACCGTCGTCTTTACATATAATAGATGACCCTTTTTTATAAAAAGACCGTCGTCTTTACATACAATAAACGACCCTTTTATAAAAAAAACCGTCGTCTTTACATATAATAGACGACCCTTTTTTTATTATACTTTCATTAAATACAACATAAGATTTTGTGGTATCCACTAGTGTAAATATTTAAATTGACGATCGAATGCAGTCATTTGTATTCATATTGGGTCAAGGAGTGTAGCTGTAAAAAAAATCATCAAATCGGAGTTAAAATAACCGTTAAATCTTGATTTTCGTTTATAACCGTCGAAATGTTTTGTCCCGTTACTTGATCTCTGATTTATTTTTTTTCCCGATTTTTGGCGTATATGATCACGATGTGTAAACAAACAAGTTTGACGGTTGGATTGTTGAAACTAGTTCATAGAATGCGTATGCCATCAAAACAATATATCACTAACAATTAAGAGTTGATTTATACTTTCATTAAATATAACATAAGATTTTGTGGTATCCACTAGTGTAAATATTTTAAATTGATGATCGAATGTAGTCATTGTATTCATATAGGGTCAAGGAGTGTAGCTGTAAAAAATCATCAAAATCGGAGTTAAAAATAACCGTTTAAATCTTGATTTTCGTTATAACCGTCGAAATGTTTGTCTCGTTACTGATCTCTGATTTATTTTTTTTTCCCGATTTTTGGCGTATGTGATCACGATGTGTAAACAAACAAGTTTGACGGTTGGATCGTTGAAACTAGTTTCGTAGAATGCGTATGCCATCAAAACAATATATTCACTAACAATTAAGTGTTTATTTATACTTTCATTAATATAACATAAGATTTTGTGGTATCCACTAGTGTTAAATATTTTAAATATGAGACGATCGAATGTAAGTCATTGTATTCATATAGGGTCAAGGAGTGTAGCTGTAAAAAATCATCAAATCAGAGTTGAAATAACCGTTAAATCTTGATTTTTCGTTTATAACCGTCGAAATGTGTTGTCCCGTTACTTGATCTTTGATTTATTTTTTTTTCCGATTTTGGTGTGGTATGATCACGATGTGTAAACAAACAAGTTGACGGTTGGATCATTGAAACTAGTTTCGTAGAATGCGTATGCCATCAAAACAATATATTCACTAACAATTAAGAGTTTATTATACTTTCATTAAATATAACATAAGATTTTGTGGTATCCACTAGTTGTAAATATTTATTAAATTGACGATCGAATGCAGTCATTGTATTCATATAGGGTCAAGGAGTGTAGCTGTAAAAAATCATCAAAATCAGAGTTGAAATAACAGTTAAATCATGTTTTTAAAAACCGTTATCTTTACTTCACAATAGATGACCCTTTTAAAAACAAACCGTCTCTTTACATATAATAGACGACCCTTTTTTAAAAACCGTCATCTTTAATTTCATAATAGACGGACCCTTTTCATATAAAAAGGGTCGCTCTTTACTAATAATAGACGACCCTTTTTATAAAAAAAACCGTCGTCTTTACGTATAATAGACGACCCTTTTATATGAAAAGGGTCGTCTTACTTCATAATAGCGACCCTTTTCTTATAAAAAGGGTCGTCTTTACTTAATAATAGACGACCCTTTTTATAAAAAAACTGTCGTCTTTACATAATAGACGACCCTTTGTATATGAAAAGGGTCGTCTTTAATTCATAATAGATGACCATTTTCATATAACAAGAGTCGTCTTTACTAATAATAGACGACCCTTTTTATAAAAAAACGTCGTCTTTACATATAATAGACGACCCTTGTATAAAAAAAACGTCATCTTTACATATAATAGACGACCCCTTTTATAAAAAAACCGTCGTCTTTACATATAATAGACGACTCTTTTTATAAAAAAACCGTCGTCTTTACTAATAATAGACGACCCTTTTTATAAAAAAACATCGTCTTTACATATAATAGACGACCCTTTTATAAAAAACCATCGTCTTTACATATAATAGACGACCCTTTTATAAAAAAACCGTCGTCTTTTACATATAATAGACGACCCTTTTATAAAAAAACCGTCGTCTTTACATATAATAGACGGCAGTTCTTTCAAAACACCATGTCTTTACCAAAAAAAGGACACTTGATTTTAAAAGACGACGCTTGTCATACCTGCTGTCGTGTTTTTTTTGTCAGATTTTAACTCTGAAGAAAAGCCTTTTTAATAAGACGACGCTTTTTTTATTTGTGTGCGTCGTTATAAAAAAAATTCTTAACAGTATCTCCATTTTTTAGTTGTTTAAGTCACTTATCCACGACGGTTTTTTGTTACCGTCGTCTTTTTAAAAACAAACGACGGTTTTTGTTCTTCCGTCGTCTTTTTCTGGTCGTTCTTTTGCCCTTTTTGTAGTAGTGCAATTGCATTATAATTGATGTTGGTTTGAGCTCCTCAAACCTCAACTCCTCATAAACTGTATAAGGAATCAAGTCGATACTTGCTCCTAAATTATAGATCAATGTGTCCAAACAATTAGCAACATTGTTCTTCTATCTGTAAATATGACAGAGGTTGCAGTTGTCAACTTGTTGCACTAAATGTCAGCAACTAGACACCAAAGTAGCAAGAGGATGAAGCTCAAGAGAGGCATGTTGTTGAAAAAGCCGAAAATGATACTCGAATCCATTTCTATTTTATACAATGAGATTAGTGATACACTTCTCAACAGCTAGCTTCAAGCAAAAAAAACAAGCCTCGTATTTCAGCATCAAGAATATGACCTTGGCCCGCAAATCCACTAACCCAGTCACCCGAAGCATCACGCAGTACACTGTCAGCACCAGTATGACCTGAAGGTTTTCCTTGAACCTTCAACATTTAATTTAAAGAAGGCTTGAACCTTGGGGATTTTGACATAAGAAACTTGGGGAGTCCCAAACCCATTCCTGAACAGCAGTCACAATGATCTTTATGGGGTTGTTCACCTGTTTACTTTTGTTCCTGGATGGTAGGGTAAAGCTCCCCATTGCCTTGAGAAACCATTGACTGGTCAACAAGTCAACTTTCTTTAATGGTGCGAGCGTGACACTGCTAGCAATAAAAATCCTAGCATACTTCCTAAAAATAGATAACTTGCACCCCAAGTTACTGACTTCTAAACAAGTGATTGTGAATTTGGGTGAGGAATATCTCCCAAGTAAGTTCTTTTCTTGCCTCAGTCTGTTGAGTGTCTGCCGCGCAGATCTCACGGCCTAGAGTTCCGGGCCGAGGGGATATGCGTGAACACGCGGCTTCCTGCTTTGGGTGCGGTGCGGTTGTGCGCAGGCATGCCAGCACAGTCTACCGTCCGTTGAGATGTGGTTTGGATGGAAGTGGTGAAATGATGCGCCTGTTTGGACTTGACTTTTAATCAAACGATTGTGGCCGAGAGAGGAACTAATCTCGGCCGTCAGGTTCACGGCCTGAGCTACAAGGCCGTTTAATGGTGGTGTTGATGGTGGTTTTAGGGCGGTGCTCCGGCGCGCTGCTCAGTGAGCGACGGTCGTATGATATATGGGGTGAATGAGCGAATAACAGAGATGGTGCTCCGGCGCCTTGAAAATCAAGGGTCGTATGATATATTGATGAATGGATTTTCCTTACAAACTAACACTACTCCTAGGAAAGCAAGTAAAGATATTGAAAGTGCATTACAGGAAAATATAAGTTGCTCCGTGGGAGGCTTTGGTTTGGTGTTTGAACCCTTTGAATGTAGCTTGAGCCTTGTATTTATAGGAAGAGTTCCTGGAGGAGTAATCGAGGCTTGAAATTTGCATGGTGGAGCCTGATCAGAGCAAGTGGGTAGTCCAATCGACATTTGGGATTGTGAAGTATGGTGGTGTGACCCTATAAATACTGGTAAATCTCAGCTGCCGCCCTAATCGTGGTTTCTGCGCAACTGGCCGTGGGGACGCATTTATTGCTCTGATAGTTAGTCACCCAATCTCTCAAGCTGCAAGAATTCTTGTGAGAATGTCTGCGTCTAATCACTCTGTTTTCTGTCGCCAATCCCTGACTTCAGTCACTTCCCACCTTCCCTCGTGCATTAAATGCCTATTCTTGGCCAGTGGGTTTGCTGCAATAAACAGAGACACTACCTCATTAAATGAAGCGTGGGACCCTGCTGCCACTTGATGATCTGACTTTAATGCCTTTGGCTGTAATTTTGCTCGGCCTCGGCCTCGGCCTCAGCCTATAATCGAGGCCGAGATGTTCGTGCCTTAGCAACTTTTCTTCTGTCTTCAGGAAGGCCAAGTATCTCGGTGAAACACCACGCTTTAGTTCCACGAGCAAGTACTAGGGCCGAGAAAAGGAGCTCCCTCGACCAGTTCCTGGCCGTGATTGATTAGGTACAAACATTGAGGACTTCACAATTTTTCACAGTATTAAACTGATAGTTCTGGCCAGAATAGATGATAAGAAAGTGAACTATTTTCAAACAGAATTCTCTTTTACAAGACTCAAAGGGGAAAAATTGACTCTAAAAAGACAAAAAAGAATACTGGACTTCCATTTCTGCCTGGGCAGATGCTTCTGATCTGGGCTAGATTGGGTATGCCTTTGCTGGACTGGACTATCAACAACTTCAACTGGTCTGTTTCAGCTGCAAATCGATGCCAACGTTCGAGTTTGACAGAGCTTTAATTTATTTCAAACCCTGGAAGGCTTTTGATTGGACAGAATTGGGACTTCTTCAATCTGGAAGAGAGGCAGAAGTGGCTAGAGCTGACTACTGAGCTGGAGCTACACTGTGGTATCTGTCCTGCTTGATCAGGGCTCTTCATAAATTTGTTGAGGTTTTCATATTTGTAGAAACCTAAACTCTGCTTGCTTTGGTTTATGCTGAACCAAATTTGTAACGAGAGAAATCTCGTTTTGAATGATTTATTTCTCTAAGTCTGAACTGAAGTTGGGTGTCATGATTTCTGTCTAATCCAAGCATCTCATGATAATGCCAAGCAAAGCAGTTTCTAAAATCATGCAAGAGTGCAATGATTTCATTCCTGAGTGGTTCCTTTAACAGTGCACTAATGAAAGTGGGTCTTGGATCCTCTTCTATTCCTAAGTTTATCTCCTGCAAAGGATCTTCCACTTCTGGTAAAGAGTCATCTAGTGCTACTGGTGCAAAATCTAGTATTTCCTCCTGTAAACTTTCTTCTTCTTGTTCTTCAGTGCTCTCATGCGTGAATTCTACCATATTGATGGCTGGATTCTGCATGAAGAGTTTCCTTTCCTCCCAATATATCAATAATCTTTTTGTAATGGATCGGATTGTTGCAGCTCGATCCTTTTCCTATTGATTGAGACTAAACATCAGAGTTCTGGAGGTTCAGAACAAAGGGCCTATTCCAGTCTTCTAGAGAACTAGCCAGACCATCTTCAATGAGTCTCTGGGCCGTGACACCATGAGGGCGGCCGTTCTAGTTGACTCCAAAGAATGTGAAAGGACCAAGGTTATCATGATAATACCTTGCTTCAAAACACATGGCAGAGGGCATGAATGGCCGTGGATCGGCCTCTTCTTCATTCCAAAGGGCTAGTTGCTGATGGAGAGTGGAAGGAACACATAAGCTTTGGTGAATCCAGTCCTTGCCAAGCAGTGTATTGTAAGTGGTAGAAGTGGTGTCCACCACAAAGAATATAATCTTCAACTCTTTGGTCCCAACTATGACATCCACATCCAGGATTTCATGGGTTTTAGTGATGCCCCCAGCAAAGTTGGGGACAGTTAATCGTGTTGGGATTAGATCCTTCTCTGTTCTGCCCATCTTGCTCAGCAACCTGTGTGGTAAAAGATTAATGGTTGCACCTGTATCTATCATTACTTTGGAAATAAGAATGCCCCCAAAGTTTGATGTTATGAACAAAGGTCTGAGGTGATTAGTCATTTCCTTGGTTGGTTTGGAGAAGCAAAGCTGTTCTGCAACCGGTTTTATGGCAGTTTCACCTGTTTTGTTAGCAGGTGTTTGCTGTTCTGGTGCTTCCTCTACTTCTGCCAATCTGCACTCAAAACTTTCCTGGGAAAAAAGTCTCCCTCCAGAGTGTTTTCTTGTCCTTCTGCCGCCCTGAATTTTTGATAAGATGAACACCATATTAATGCCCAGATCACCCTGCAACAGGCTCTCCAATTCTGCGCCAAAAGCCTCAGTTTCCTCATCTAGTCCCCCATCATACTCCATCTGTTCTTCCCCATATTCTTCTATCCAGTCCTCTTGTTCTCCTGTTTCGAGGAGCCCAATCTGGTCCTTTGCAGATGGTTCATAGTCCAACTGTTCCTTTTCATATTCTTCAATCCAGTCTTCTTGCCCCTCTACTGAAATAGGTTCGGATCCGCCTTGTATTTTTTAAGGTTCAAGCTGATCAACTGAAGATGAGGCCGGATGGATGGAAGGTTTGCTTGGAGATTCTGTCTTGATCAGCCCTTGTGGTTGATATGTTGTTTGTTCTGCCTGAGGAGTTGCTTATGGATTCTTTCTTCTTCTGGCAGAACTTGTCTCTGGAAGTACATGTACGTCATTCCTGTTCTTAAGGAAGGTGCAGTATTGCCTTTGAACTCTCCTCTTTTGAGTTCTGGTTAACTCCAAGGTTGGTCTACCGCTATTTCCGACGGAATACCATCTGCCTTCTACGATAGTTGCCAATGGCTTGTCATTCCCGAGCATTTTAATTGGTGTTTCCTTCTTGGGCTGCTTTGTCATTCTTCTGATGTACTGAGCAGGCCTCAAATAGTCCTTCTATCTGGCTCTATCTTTAGATGGAGCCGAAACTGAGGCTTGTTGGTATGACGTTCCAATTCAGTCAAAAACACTAGGTGTGGGCTGACTCTACCTGTCCAGAGTCACTTCCAACTCACTTTCACACTTGCACTTGCTGCACAACACTATCCCAACCGAGATGGTTGCCTTTGGCCGTTGAATAGCCTCCTTTGTGACTCTTCTACTTCTTCTGGAGCAAGCTTCTGTTGCTGGTTTGTTTCTCTTCTGTTCTGGCCAATTTAAGTTGACCATGTTGACTTGGGCCTGGGGAAAAGGATCTTTTGTAACTGAGGGAGGTTTTTCTGCTTTTTTAATCTTCCTGCTGTTATTCCTTCCTGTATGACGTCTCTGAAAACAACACAATTGTTGGTGGAATGGTTCCAAGAGTTGTGCCACCTGCAATACTATCTTCCCTTGAGTTCTTCTGGCTTGGACAACTTGTGGGGTGTCTTTATTGCCTTTTGTAGCAGCATCTCATCAAACAAAGCGTCAACCTTGGTGGCTTTGTAAGAGCTTCGCAACTGATGGGATGTTTTAATTTTGCCATTTCTGCCACTGTAATTTATATTTCCTCCGAACCTTCTGTGTCTTCTTCTGATTCCATCTCAACCAGATGGACTGAAGAGGAAGGGGTCTTGTAGTATGTGCCTTTGGAATAGTTTCTCTTCTGCTGTTCTTCCCTGAGCAACTCCTCATATTTAGATGCTTTCTCTGCCAGTTCTGCCAAATCTCCAAATAGCATCCCATCAAATCTTTTCCTTAGAGAGATTTTAAGGGCGGTTTGAGCCATCTGGATGAAGTGTCTTTCTTTCATAGGGATTCGGCATTTCATTTTGAGCTTTCTGAATCTGGTTATGAAGTCTTGAGCAGGTTCATCTTCACTCTATTTGAGGGCAGCAAGATCGCTGATGGTGACTTCTAGCTGGATTCTGAAATAGTAGTCATGGAAGACATTTTCCATTTGTTCCCAGGTTTGAACAGAGTTAGCTGGTAGGCTGGTGTACCAGGTAAAAGCTTTTCCAGAGAGAGAGTTTCCAAAAAGTCTCAGTTTCAACAGAGGGTTATTTTCTATGGCTATGCACTGGACAGAGAACCTGCCTATGTGCTCAACCGATGAAGCCTGAGGATCTTCTCCATTAAACAAAGTAAAATTTGGTACTTTGAAACCTGGGGATAGAGGTATCTGATCTATGTAAGCCGGATATGGCTTTCTATATGTGGGCCTTTCTCCTCTTTTGGCTTCAGGTTCCATCATCTCCCTGAACATTCTCTGTAGTGCCCCCATGTCATTCAAAGCATTGACAGGACGTGGATTTCGCCCCGTTCTGGCTGGACGTGGTCAAATCTGTGCTCCATTCTATATGGTCTGGGCAGAGCTTCCTCCCTGTGTTCTTCCTCCTCCTCATAATCTGGGTGATTCCTCCAGTTTGGCCCCGGTCTATTTCTATCACTGTTGGCAAAGGGGTTGATTCCCCCTCTGCCTCTTCTACCCCTTGCTAGTGGAGGGAATGGATTGGGGTCCAACCTTCTAGGTCTGTAGGGCAACACAGCTGGTGCCTCATGCAGAAGTGGTAAGGGTCGATCACTGTCTGCCGCGCAAATCTCACGGCCTGGAGTTCCGGGCCGAGGGGATATGCGTTGACACGCGACTTCCAGATTTTGGGTGCGGTGCGGTTGTGCGCGGGCGTGCCAGCACGGTCTACCGTGCGTCGAGATGGTTGATGTGGATGGAAATGGTTAAGTGGTGCGCTTGTTTGGATTTGACTTCTAATCGAACGACTGTGGCCGAGAGAGGAACTGATCTTGGCCGTTAGGTTCACGGCCTGAGCTACAAGGCCGTTTAGTGGTGGTGTTGGTGGTGGGTTTTGGGCGGTGCTCTGGCGCGTTGCTCAGTGAGCGACGGTCGTATGAATATGGGGTGAAAGAACGAGTAACAGAGATGGTGCTCCGGCGCCTTGAAAATCAAGGGTCGTATGATATTTGATGAACAGATTTTCCTTACAATCTAACACTACTCCTAGGAAAGTAAGTAAAAATATTAAAAGTGCATTACAGGAAAAGATAAGTTGCTCCGTGGGAGGCTTTTTGGTTTGGTGTTTGAACCCTTTGAACGTAGCTTAAGCCTTGTATTTATAGGAAGAGTTCCTGAGGAGTAAATCGAGGCTGAAAATCTGCATGGTGGAGCCTGATTAGAGCAAGTGGGTAGTCCAATCGACATTTGGGATTGTGAAGGATGGTGGTGTAACCCCATAAATCATGGTGAATCTCGGTCGCCGCCCTGATCGTGGGTTCTGCGCTTCTGGCCGTGGGGACGCATTTATTGTTCTGATAGCTGATGACCTAATCTCTCAAGCTGCAAGAATCTTGTGAGAATGTTTGCGTCTAATCACTCTGATTCCTATCACCAAATCCTGACTTCAGTCACTTCCCACCTTCCCTCGTGCATTAAATGCTTATTCGTGGCCAGTGGGTTTGCTGCAATAAATAGAGGCATTACTTCATTAAATGAAGCATGGGACCCTGCTGTCACGTGATGATTTGACTTTAATACCATTGGCCGTGATTTTGTTCAGGCCTCGACCTCGGGCCTATAAGCGAGCCGAGATGATCATGCCTTAGCAATTTTCTTTGTTTTCAGGAAGGCCAAAACATCTTGGCGAAACGCCGCGTTTAGCTTCACGAGTAAGTGCTAGGGCCGAGAAAAAGGGGCTCCTTCGTTCAGTTTATGGCCGTGATTTATTAGGCACCAAACACTCGATAAGGTCAACCTTTTTGAGGCGATTCATATCCAATTTGGCAGGGAAAATCGACCGTTGACTCCTCTGCTCAAGCTGAAAGACACGAAACGGTTCATATGGGGGGCAGAGCATTAGGCGGCCCTCGACGACATCAAGAGATATTATCTCAGCCACCGGCCTTACTCAAACGATTGTAGTCGAGAGAAGAACTAATCTCGGCTGTTAGGTTCCGGCCTGAGCTACAAGGCCGTTAGTGGTGATGTTGGTGGGTTTTGGCGGTGCTCCGGCACGCTGCTCAGGGAGCAACGGTTGTATGATATATGGGGTGAATGAGCGAATAACAGGATGGTGCTCCAGCGCCTTAAAAATCAAGGGTCGTATGATATATTGATGAATGAATTTTCCTTACAGTCTAACACTACTCCTAGGAAAGCAGTAAAGATATTGAAAGTGCATTACAGGAAAATATAAGTTGCTCCGTGGGAGGCTTTGGTTTGGTGTTTGAACCCTTTGAATGTACCTTGAGCCTTGTATTTATAGGAAGAGTTCTTGGAGGAGTAATCGAGGCTTAAAATCTGCATGGTGGAGCCTGATTAGAGCAAGTGGGTAGTCCAATCGACATTTGGGATCGTGAAGTATGGTATGTGACCCCATAAATCCTGGTGAATCTCGGCCGTCGCCCTGATCGTGGGTTCTGAGCTTCTGGCTTGGAGACGCATTTATTGTTCTGATAGCTGGTGACCTAATCTCTCAAGTTGCAAGAATTCTTGTGAGAATGTCTACGTCTAATCACTCTGTTTTCTGTCGCAAAAAACCTGACCTTCAGTCACTTCCCACCTTCCCTCGTGCATTGAATGCTTATTTGTGGTCAGTGGGTTTGCTGCATAAACAGACACTACTTCATTAAATGAAGCATGGGACCCTGTTATCACGTGATGATTTGACTTTAATACTCCTGGCCGCAATTTTGCTCGGCCTACAATCGAGGCCGAGATGATCATGCCTTAGCATTTTTCTTTTGTTTTCAGGAAGGCCAAACATCTTGGCGAAACGCTGCGCTTTAGCTTCTTGAGGAAGCGCTCGGGCGAAGAAAAGGGGCTCCTTCGGCCAGTTCATGGCCGTGATTTATTAGGCACAAGTGAGGTCAATAAGGGAGGTCAAGTTGCTGTATCACGGCATCAGGGTTTGGAATTCTGGCCATGGCGGCCTCACGGTCCTTCCTTAACTGCCTGTTAACTTGCCACTGCATCATGGCTGTCATGTTATTTAAAGTGTCCTGGCTCCTTTGTGATGTAGCCTCCTGTGGGAACACAGCTTCCTGTATCTGATTCAACCTCCTCGAGCCTGCTCTGGAACGTCTACTCCCGGTACTGCCATGGGCTGACTGCATGGCATCACTTTCTTCTGATTCTGGTCCTTCCCGGAGAGTTGCTTGGTCTCTATCCATTGTGCGACGTGGGTTCTAGCTAGAAACTTCCAATATTCATATACCTTAGAAAACTTCTCTAGGAGTATATATACTGAGAAGTCCCACTGGGCGTGCCAAATTGTTCACCCGTTTTACTTTTGTTCCTGTGATGGTAGGGTAAAGTTCCCCATTATCTTGAGAACCATTGACTGGTCAACAAGTCAACTTTCTTTAATGTGCGAGCGTGCCACTGCTAGCAATAAAAATCCTAGCAGACTTCCTAAAAATAGATAACTTGCGCCCAAGTACTGACTTCTAAACAAGTGATTGTGAATTTGGGTGAGGAATATCTCCCAAGTAAGTTCTTTTCTTGCCTCAGTCTGTTGAGGACTTCACAATTTTCACATTATAAAACTGATAGTTCTGGCCCGAATAGTGGATAAGAAAGTGAACTATTTTCAGACAGAATTCTCTTTTACAAGACTCAAAGGGAAAAATTGACTCTAAAAAGACAAAAAAGAAGACTGGACTTCCATTTCTGCCTGGGCAGATGCTTCTGATCCGGGCTGGATTGGGTAGGCCTGTGCTGGACTGACTATCAACAACTTCAACTGGTCTGTTTCAGCTGCAAATTGATGCCAACGTTCGAGTTTGGCAGAGCTTTAATTTATTTCAAACCTGGAAGGCTTTGATTGGACAGAATTGGGACTTCTTCAATCTGGAAGAGGCATAAGTGGCTGGAGCTGACTATTGAGTTGGAGCTGCACTGTGGTATTTGTCCTGCTTGATCAGGGCTCTTCATAAATTTGTTGAGGTTTTCATATTTGTAGAAACCTGAACTCTGCTTGCTTTGGTTTATACTGAACCAAATTTGTAACAAGAGAAATCTCGTTTTGAATGATTTATTTCTCTAAGTCTGAACTGAAGTTGGGTGTCTTGATTGATAGCTGTTTGAAGGCTTCTGAGATCAAGTGATCATTTTGAGTTTTTTCTTCAGTTGATTTTGGTTGTCTAATTGATTGTCTTTGCTTTGTTCACCCTATCCCATATTTATAAGAAATGCTTTTAGAGTGTGGGTTCTCATTTTTTAATAATGGGCCGCAAAATTTCTCAAAAGATCTTTCATTTTTAAATGCAAAGAAAAGGGGTTTTATCAATTCTGGCAAATAAGCACTTCAAAAGTCAATTCCTGAGGCAATCACTTCCTAGGAGTAGTGTTAGTTTGTAAGGAAACTCCATTCATCAATATATCAAACGACCCTTGATTTTCAAGGCGCCGGAGCCACCACCCTTGTTGTTCGCTCACTCACCCCATATATCATACGACCGCCGCTCATCGAGTAGCGCGCCGGAGAGCACCGCCCTAAAAACCACCAAACACCACCACTCAACGGCCTTGTAGTTCAGGCCGTGAACCTTACAGCCGAGACTAGTTCCTCTCTCGGCTACAATCGTTTGATTAGAAGACGAGTCCAGACAGGCGCACCATCTAAACACTTACACCCGCTTCAAACATCTCGACGCACGGTAGACCGTGCTGGCACGCCCGCGCACCACGCACCCCGTCCAAAAGCAGGAAACCGCGTGTTAACGCGAATCCCCTCGGCCCGGAACTCCAGGCCGTGAGATTTGCGTGGCAGGACACTTTTGGCACGCCCGGTGGGATCTCTTGTCAAAACTTATGGTGGAAACCAGGCACAGGCAAAGCTCAAAAACAAAACGGTCGAAATGACTTCTGAGACCCCTGAGTCCACATCACCAATCACCGAGACCTTACATTCGGTCGGGATTTCGGCCAGCATCCCAGTAACGACGGATCTCTCGGCCGAATCCATGCAGGAGCAAGCGGCAGTGGAGGAAATGATGTCCAGGCAGACCTATAGGATAGAGACATCCTTCATGGCCGCAATGGACAGGTTCTCTTCGGAGCTGCGGACGCTCTTTCAAGAAAGGATGCCGATAACCTCACCGGCGTCACCTCCCAGAGCAGGTCAAGGGAGCCGAGGGCGTGAAAGAATCGAGCCTTACGGCGAAGGCAGTAGCCTCGGCGTCTCGGCTCACCCCCAAGCATCAGGTTACGGCCAGCACTCGGTGCCACCGACAACAGCTGGGGGCAGTCCCAGACCACGTGGGTAAGTCCCGGGCCAACCTACCTCAGCAGAGATAGTGCGTGGGCCGCTCCATGCTTTGGCCGTGTCATTAGGGCACAGCAGCCCTACACATCCTACGATCCATCCACTCGGCCCAGTTCATACCGCGGCCGTCCATACCCATCCTGGTCCGAACAACGCAGCCGCTGCATTATCACAACATACGGTCAGAACAATACGACTGTATGATGGACTTTGCTTTATTGTTATCAATCTCTATGCCCCTCTGATGTACCAAAAATCCCAAGAAGTTCCCTGCCTGTACTCCAAAAGCACATTTTTTAGGATTCATTTTCAATTTATGTTGTCTCATCCTTAAAAATGCCTTTCTTAGGTTTGATACATGATTTTCTGCTTCCGGAGATTTGATCACCACATCATCTATATATACTTCTAAAGAGTGTCCTATCATATCATGGAAAATAGAATTCATTGCTCTTTGATAAGTGGCTCCTGCGTTTCTTAAGCCAAAAGGCATTACAGTGTATTCAAAAGAACCTAGATGCCCTGGACACATGAAGGTTGTCTTGTGAATGTCTTCTTCTGCCACCATAATCTGATTATATCCTGCGTTGCCATCCATGAAAGATAACATTTGGTGGTGAGCAGCTCCATCTACTAGCATGTCCGCCATTGGCATAGGATATTCATCCTTGGGGGATGCTTCATTGAGATTTCTGTAATCCACACAGATCCTTACTGCCCCTGTTTTCTTTTCAGAACCGGAACAATATTGGCTAACCAATCAGTATAAATAGCCGGCCTGATGAAACCTGCCTTGAGCAACCTTTCTATCTCTTCTTTGACTTTTAATTCTGTCTCCACGGACATTCTTCTTCTGGCCTGTTTGACTGGGAGGTAGCCTTCTTTGATAGGCAGCTTGTGTTCTACCAATTTCCTGTCCAATCTAGGCATTTCATGATAATGTCAAGCAAAAACAATCCCTGAACTCATGCAAAAGTGCGATGATTTCGCTTCTGAGTGGTTCTTCTAATAGTGCGCTAATGAAAGTAGGTCTTGGATCCTCTTCTGTCCCTAGATTAACCTCCTGTAATGGATCTTCTACTTCTGGCAAGGAGTCATCTAGTGCTGCTGGTGCAAAGTCCAAAATTTCCTCCTGTAAACTCTCTTCCTGTTCTTCGATGCTCTCATGCGTGAATCTGCCATATTAATGGATGGATCGTGCGCAGTGAGCTTCCTTCTCCCAATATATCAACAATCTTTTTGTAATGGATCGGATTGTTGCAGCTCGATCCTTTTCTTGTTGATTGGGACTAAACATCGAAGTTCTGGAGGTTCAGAACAAAAGGCCTATTCCAGTCTTCTAGAGAACTGGCCAGACCGTCTTCAATGAGTCTTTGGGCCGTGACACCGTGAGGGCGGCCGTTCTGGTTTACTCCAAAGAAAATGAAAGGACCAAGGTCATCATGATAGTACCTTGCTTCAAAACACATGGCAGAAGGCAGAAATGGCCGTGGATCGGCCTCTACTATCTCCATGTAAAAGCCTACACGGAGCAACTTATATTTTCCTGTAATGCACTTTCAATATTTTACTTGCTTTCCTAGGAGTAGTGTTAGTTTGTAAGGAAAATCCATTCATCAATATATCATACAACCCTTGTTTCTTCAAGGCGCCGGAGCACCATCTCTGTTTTTCGCTCACTCACCCCATATATCATACGACCGCCGCTCACTGAGCAGCGCGCCGGAGCACCGCCCTAAAACCACCAACACCACCACTCAACGCCTTGTAGTTCAGGCCGTGAACCTCACAGCCGAGACTAGTTTCCTCTCTCGGCTACAATCGTTTGATTAGAAGACGAGTCCAAACAGGCGCACCACTCAAACACTTTCGCCCACTTCAAACAACTCGACGCACAGTAGACCGTGCTGGCATGCCCGCGCACAACCGCACCGCACCAAAAGCAGGAAACCGCGTGTCAACGCATATATCCTCGGCCCGGAACTCCAGGCCGTGAGATTTGCGTGGCAGACAATGACGTAGCTATGTATATTAGAACCAATGTGGATATTTATGATAATTTGTTTAAATATGATTTTTTCACGCGTTTTTTAACTCTCAGTTTTCAATTAGGGTTCCAACTTCTTCTTGCCCTTTGCTCTGTGATAGGATTTTTTACCTGCGCAAACAGGGTTAAAATCACTTAAAATACTTGCAAGAATACAAGGATATTGTAGTATAGATGCTCATGCAAGGTCGTTGTCCCCAAAGATTGTTTGACTAATTTGTGATTAAACTAACTCTTAGTTAATGATTCAAATAGATTTTATCAAAGATCTGAAATTTATGAATTTGAAAAGATTAAATTAACAATAAAAGAAATCGAAAAGTTGGGAAATTGAAGAAAAACAAGTTTTAAAAACGAATTTATAAAAGCACTAGGGTTTCACCTTCACCTAGCAATCCTATGAATTTTTACCAATTACTTATGATTTGCACATGCCACTTTGAAGGTTAGGTTTTTTTCATAATTTATATTCTACTTGGAACCTCCAACATAGAACGTATATCTAACATGCAACCCGTCCGGACGTTCGGATCAAATATGAACATGAAAGACTCATTAAGTTTTATGAAAACCCTTTGAAAAACCATGCAACCCTTAAGACGTGGTGTTCATCTTAAGTGAAATTACAATTATTAACCACAAGAAGCCAGCGTCAATTCCAGGGAACCTTCCGACCAAAATTGCATCTAATTACTTTTCTAAAGATCCTAATGGTGATCAAGCATTAAGACAATTAGATAGTTTAAAACAGTGATTAACAATTCAAAGTATGCATGCAATCAATCATAAGCAATTAAATAAAAATCACATATTCATGCTAAGGTTCAAGGCTTCACCCTAGCAAAAAGAATTAGTTACGCATATTCATAACTAAAACCCAAGAAAATATCATCCTCATGAACAAGAATGAAAACACCTTAAAGTTGTGAAAACTCCAAAACCCTAGCACGTTCCAAAGCCAAAAGAGAGATCCTAAAATTATGTGAAACATAACTTAAATACCTCCTAAAACCTAGTTGCCCAATCTTCATAAGGAAACTAGGATAAAATAAAATAATACTAGGAAATAAAGTCCAAATTGGACTAGGAGAATCTGCCAATAATCTGCCCAGCCACGTTTTGGGCTCAAAACTCCTCTAAATCCGGCCCAAGATAGCTTGTTTTAAAGATAAAAACGTTCTGAACACTTCTCCAGAAGGCCACGAACCCATCCGAGGTCATCTTGGGCTCCAAAAACGTAATAAAGGGCCAAAACGTCACTATTCCAGCACAGCACACTGCTCCTTTATTTTATCGCCAGAAAATAACCGCTTGGTAGAAACATCTGAAATTTTGATACGATCAAGCTAAGTGACTCACGAACGTCCTCCAACTGGAATTACTCCAAAATTCGTCCATTTGATTACGTTTTGCTCCAAAGGAAGTCGAGAGTCCTATATTGGAAATATAATTCAAAGTATCAAAATTCTTCCAAAATTAACCAAAATATACTAAGAATAGGGTTAAATATATGATATAAAATATGCCCATCACTCTGTCTCATCAAATTCTAAAAAATTGTCTTTCTGAAAGAAAATGGGTTTGCAGAATGATTCCTCACAAGACCAAGCATGGGTTTGCAGCCGCACTTGCCCGTTTGAAGGCATACGAGGGTGTTCCTGATGCTCCTTATGATAAGATAAAGAGGATGGTCATTCCTGATGCTCTAAAGTGAGCTTTTCACACTTTGTTGATTTTGATTTTCTGAAATTATTAGATATTCATCTGTGGCTGTGCAGGAGCTTGAGAACAAGAGGAAGGAGAGGGCCTAGCTTGCATATGAGAGGAAGAAACAGTTGAACAAGCTGAGGGTGAAGGCAGAAAAGAAACCACGATGTATTTGCCTAATTTGTGTACATATATTGTGTAAATATTGATCAATATTTAACACGAAGAGATTTGCCTTTTAAGATGAAAATGTTGTTGAGGATTGATAATTAAATTTTTTTTGTGTTAAGAAGATATTACCAAAATAAAAGAAAAATTAATTAATTTTAAAAAGCTATAAAAATAAGACGGCGATTTACAGAGAAGGCAGACGTATAAATTGAAAAAATACGACGGTAATTTGAACTTAGGACGTGGTAAATAAATACGACAGTAGTGTTGTAGGTACCGTCGTAGTACACTCCAAAAAATAAGTCGATAAATTAATCTCTCGCGTCATGGTATATTATTTAACACGTCTTTTTTTGTAATATACCGATGTGGATTACATTACATTATACGACATGGATTCCATAAAATTATACGACGTGGATTCCATTAAAGAATAACCGACGTGGTTTTTTACAATTACACAACGGTATGTCTATAAGGACCGCCGTGAGTTTAAAAGATTTATTTTATAAATTTGACTCTTTCTTTCAGTTTCAGTTTTCATTTAGGGTTCCAAGTTCTTCTGATCTCTCTGGAGGCTCGTCTTCCTCTCCCACATACACATACATCATCACTCTCTCTCACATCTCAAAGACAATAATTTGGATGTTAATGATGTATGCGTTTTGGTGTATCTCAAAGACACCAAGACGCACACATCATTAACTTTCAAAACATTGTCTTTCTCAAAGTTTGCAGTAGTCAGTTCAGTTCTGGTTTCTTTTTGGATTTTGTGTATTTAAAATATTGTCTTTCTCACTTTGGTGGTTCGATTATGATCAGGATCCAAAGATCTCAAAGGTAAGATATCATACCTCTTGGGATCTCATTTTAATTTTCGTAGGCTACCAAAATTAAAAAATAATTAAATCTTAAAAAGAAATAAAAATTAAGACTGCGGTTTACAGAGAAGGCACCGTCGTAGTATACAGATGTGGATTCCATTATATTATACGACGCGGACTAAGAACGAGGTCGATTCCACGGAGAATGGTAACTTGGTTCCAAGTTAAATTACTTAGAATGCTGGAAAAACAGAAAATAAAGAAACTGACTAACTAACTAAAGGCAAGGTCGAATTCAACAATGCCTCTTGCTAATTACTCAAGGTCTAGGACAGAATCCTAGCACCACACAAGCACTCAAAATGGGGGGGTTTTGTTGTTGAAATGATGACATGAAAGTGAAAAGAAAGTGCTGGAAAGTAGACACTCGCAGCAATCAACAAGTTGTGAAACAATGATTGAGAGGTGTTAGAGCCTTGGAATCTACTAATAGTGACAGGACCCGACCCAAATTCCACTTTGGAATCCGAGTTGAACCCTGTGCGAGTCCAACACCTAGCGATTGCCGAGCACAATTGACCAAATTTCCATTCTAACCAAAATTCAATGAAATTCAAGTGCGACTTCTGCCCAAAATTCAGCAGAGTCTCCCCTGTAAATTGAACATTTCCCAAAAATTTCCACCTGTAAAGCAAGCATATATATATAACCCAATTGCCAGCATGCATCGAATTATATCCAGGTTTCCCATTAAAAATTTCCACCGATATTATGCAACACTTCTTCTCCAGTTAATGGCTCGAGAGGCGTGCCATATTCAGGTTTCCCATTAAAAGCTGCACGTTGCCTCCTATATAGATGATTGATTGGTAACCATTTTCTATGCCCAATGTAACAAATTTTGTGGCCATTTTTCAACCTGTGACTAGGTGTATCATCCCCGCATATTGGACAAGCTTTATATCCTTTAATAACACAACCAGATAAGTTTCCATAGGCGGGGAAATCATTAATTGTCCACAGTAATGCAGCTCTGAGTGTAAAGTATTCTATATGTGCATCATACACTCCTCTAATCCATCCCACAAAGATTTTAAATCATCAATCAAAGGCTCCAAGTAGACGTCTATATCATTTCCGGGTTGTTTAGGACCGGAAATCAATAAAGTCAACATCATGAACTTTCATTTCATGCACAGCCATGGTGGGAGATTATATAACTAAGATAACTGGCCAACAACTATATCTGCTACTTAGAGAACTGTGGGGATTGAATCCATCAGATGAAAGAGCCAATCTCAAGTTTCTCGGCTCATTACCAAACTCGGGCCATTTATCATCAACAAGTTTCCAAGACGGGAATCCGCCGGATGAGACATCTGACCGTCAATTGATTTTCTAGCAGCATGCCAAGTCAAACTCTTAGTTCTCATGTGATTGAAACATCCTTTTAAACCTTGGAATTGGAGGAAAATACCACACACCTTCGCTGGCACACCCTCTTTCAAGATTGAATCTTTGCCTTCCTTCCACCTTGAGATACCACAAGTAGGACAATTAGTTGAATCTTCATACTCCTTCCTATACAAGATGCAATCATTGGGGCATGCGTGGATTTTCTCATAACTCAGCCCCAATGCACACAAAGTCTTTTTTGCCTCATACATAGAGGCCTATTGTATTTCCTTCTGGAAGCAACTCGCCCTGAAGTATCAATAATTCTGTAAAACAACATCACTCATCCCATGTTTTGCCTTCAAATTATACAACTTCACTAATGCCAAACTTGGTGTACTTTCTACAACCAGGGTACAATGGTTGATCTCCATCCCCAATCACATTAGCAAACTCATAAGGATCGGATCCAAAATCACCAAAATCATTATCATCCATCTCTATTTCTTCAGACACAAAACTGTACCTACTATGGTCATCATCTTCTTCAACATTTCTACTAGCATTAGTAGTTGCTTCCCAAGGTTCTCGTGAAATGTCCAATTCTTATAGCTTTGGTCAACTCCATTAAAGTATAAGTGATCCCTTATAATTCCAACCCCAAACAATTTCAAATTCACACATTTAACACATGGACAACGGATATGCGTTGTAGTTAGAAGATTTTCTACAGAAAATTCAAAAATGCTTCACCCTAACTCATATGCCTTCGATCTTCTATCCGAGGCATCCATGACTTATCCATCTCCGACACTATACCCTATTATTATAATAAGTGAAAAGACAAGCAATGACCATCACTATAGCAGATTATATAGGTTTTAATAGCAAGTAATATAGTATAAGACGACGGTTTTTAAACAACAGACGTATTACATACATAGACGACGGGTTTTCAAAAAACGTCATTAATTAGCAAAAAACAGAGGCCAACGAAATTGAACCACGACGGTTTAAAACAACGTCGTGTATAAAAATACAGACGACGGTTTGTTAAAAAACCGTCGTCGTATGCCTAAAAAAGATATCGAAATCCCAGTTTATTTTCAAGAACCCAAAATATATTAAAAACACACATATACATTAATTTTTATGTTGGGTATTAAGAACACGTATACTAAGCACGAAACCAACATATACTAAGCATGAAAACATTAAATCATTCCCGATTCATAATAACAGAGAGTGATTAAAAGATCCAAACATTAAATCCATTCCCGATTCATGAAAACATTAAACATTAAATCCATTAACCCATACCTCCGACAACATTAAAAAATCACAAAACCCTTTACCACAGAACTGAATATCATTCAATGAATTTACAAGCATGAGATTAGGGTTTGTACTTACAGGTAGGCAGAGCTCACAGATTATGGCCAACTTGGATTCGATGGAGCCTGGAGAGCCCAACTTTGAATTAGAGTTGAAGTGAGAGAGCGGAGCGAAATGTTTTAGGTCAAGACTATGGCCAACTTGGTTTAGGGTTACAAGTATAAGAATTAGAGCAAATCTGAAAATTTTAGGTCGCAGTGAAATTTTTAGAAATCGCGTTCTTTAAAAAACATCGACAGAAAACAAAACAACCGTTGTTAAAATTTCAACCTAAACATGACGCTTATTACATTAAAGACGTCGTTGTAAATATACTTACGAAGCAAAAACAAACTACCGTTGTTAAAATGTCAAAAGAAATATGACGCCTATTAAAATATTGCGTCGTGGTATCTCCATACAATGCAAAAAAAAAATGACGTATTAGAAACTAAGTATATGTGGTGTTTCGTTTTGCTGGGATCCAAACTCGTGTGCGAACGGGTTTAGGGTTTAGGGTGGAATGAACAGAAAATTAAATAGACAAATATACCCTAAACCCTAAAACCTAAACCCTAATAAATAAAACATAAATTATATATATTTTTTTAAAAATAAATTTTCAAAAGGGATTAGGGTTTTAGGGCCTAAAATATCTCGTCCATAAAACCCTAAACCCTAATCCCTTTTCTAAAATTATTTAAACCCTAAACCATTAAAGTATAAGTGATGTTGTGACTCATGAAAACATTTTTCTTTTGGTGGTCATTTTAAATTTGTATAACTCAAACTGCATTTTTTAAAGCTTAAGGGGGAAGAAAATATCTCAATGACTTCATAGGAGTTGACGTTGCATTTTTTGGATTTATTTTAAATTTATTATGAATATTTTGAATTAAATAGAATAAAATATTATTAATTAAACCCACAAACCACGTCGGCGTTAAGAAATTAAAGACGTTGTAAATCGTAATAAACGGCTTACTTTTAAAAAAGACGTCATTTAAAGGCAAAACCATGGCCATTTTTACACAGAAAACGACGTACAAACAATATTCCACGACTTAAACTCTTAACTTCTCGCCGTCTAATATCAATTAAACGACGTCGTCTATAGAACCAAGAGCGTCGTTTGAAATACCTTTTACGTCTCTTTTTGAAAAACTATGATGTTGTTATGTGTGTACAATGTCATTTTAAAGAAACGACGGTTTAGAAAGTGCTCTTCGTAAATCATTGACGGAAAACAAACAAACCGTCGTTAAAAATATAAATAAACATGACGCTTATTACATTAATACCCTAAACCCTAAACCATAAAAAATAAACCAAATTATATATATTTTTTAAAATAATTTTAGAAAAGGGTTTATGGTTTTACGGCCTAATAATATTAACCATAAATCCTAAACCCCAAAAATAAACCTTTATCCCCCTAAACCCTTAACCCTAAACCATTAAAGTATGTGATGTTGTGACTCATGAAAACATTTTTCTTTTTGGAGGTCATTTTAAATTCGTATAACTCAAACTGAATTTTTTAAAGCTTAAGGGGGAAGAAAATATCTCAATGACTTCATAGGAGTTGACGTTGCATTTTTCGGATTTATTTTAAATTTATGATAATTTCGAATTAAATAGAATAAAATTATTAAAAACCCACAAACCATGTCGGTCTTAAGAAATTAAAGACGTTGTAAATCGTAATAAACGACTTACTTTTAAAAAATACGTCGTTTAAAGGCAAAACTATGGCCATTTTTACACAGAAAACGACGTACAAACAATATTCCACGACTTAAACTCTTAACTTCTCGTTGTCTAATACCAATGAAATGACGTCGTCTATAGAATCAAGAGCGTCGTTTGAAATACCTTTTACGTCTCTTTTTAAAAAACTATGACGTTGTTATGTGTGTACAAGGTCATTTTAAAGAAACGACGGTTTAGAAAGTGCCCTTGGGTTTTTCACAACATGAAAACCTCAACAAATTTGGTTCAGCATGATCTTGGGTTTTTCACAACATGAAAACCTCAACAAATTTACAGGGAGGTTGACGGCAAGGGCAGAGGGAATGCAGGCCCACAAGGGTCAGCTGACCCTCCTGAAATTCCTTAATTAACCCTCCATTCAATATTATTTACCCTTTGCATATAAATTATTATTAATATATGACCCTTCTCAATTTCAGCTTTCCTTTTTTCTTTTCTTTACCTTTTTAAAATAACTTCTTAATTAAAGAACTACTAACCTAAAAGCTAAAGGAGACAACCTTTTGCACTACTTAAATTAACTCTATTATTTCAACTTTGCACTGCGTGAATTAAACCTATTCTATTTCAAGTCTTCGTTTGCATCAATCATTCAATTCTTTTTTTTCTCTCCAACTCTACAGCAAGAATTCAACTTTGTTTCACTGAATTGTGACGACTAATCCAGTAAGTCTTTAACCCTAATAGTGTAATTTTTTTGGTGTAGTTTTTTTATTTTTATAGTTCATTGTATTTGTGGTCAGTTAATTAGTTATTTATTTATTATCTCAAATCAAGAACAATAATATTTATATGATTTCTTTATCATCTGATTTCTGAAATTTAATTTTAAAACAGTTATGGAGAAATATTTTAAAAGAAAAGCGACATATCAATTGTCAACTCCTCTAAGAACAGATGCATTAAATCATGGTACTGCAAAACATCAATGTGAGGAAATCAATCTAGCTGATCTTCCTTCAGATCCTGGGCTACAAACTCGAATTTTGGATTACAATCCTACCGTCCAAGATCAGGTGCGCAGAGCTTATTTGCAAAGAGGTCCTTGCCAACCTAAAAAACACAATTTTCCTCAAACGAATTTTAGTAATACAATTCGAAGGTTCAACCCTGCTTGGTTTGATGAATATGCTAGTTGGTTGGAGTATAGTATTGAAAAAGATGCTGCATATTGTCTATATTGTTATCTCTTCAAACCAAACAATGGAGAACAAGCTGGTGGTGATTCCTTTGTGGGTGAAGGGTTTAAAAATTGGAAGAAAAAAGAAAAGCTAAAAATTCATGTTGGAGGCACTAATAGTGCACACAACCATGCTAGGCGAATGTGTGAAGCTCTATTAAATCAGAGGCAACATGTTGAGACATTTTTTTTCAAACAGTCACATCAAGATCGAAGTGATTATCGTATTCGGTTAAATGCATCAATTGACTGTATTTGATATCTTCTACGACAAGGGATGGCATTTCGTGGTCATGATGAATCTGATGATTCAAATAACAAAGGTAACTTTCTTGAACTTTTGCATTGGTATTCTAATAGAAATGAGGAAGTGAAGAAAGTTGTACTGAAAAATGCTCCTGCAAATCTTAAGTTAACATCACCCGATATACAAAAGGATATTGTGAATGCTGCTGCAATTGAAACTTTAAATAAAATTATCGGAGATGTTGGTAACTCATTATTTTCAATTCTTATTGATGAGTCTTGCGACATATCTGGAAAAGAACAGATGGCCATTGTATTGCGATATGTATGCAAGGGACATGTAATTGAGCGATTTGTTGGTGTTGAGCATGTTAATAATACACTACTGCTTTGTCACTTAAGAAGGCAATTGATAATTTCTTTTCGAGAAATAAATTGAGCATATCTAGGTTGCGTGGCCAAGGCTATGATGGTGCCAGTAATATGCGAGGAGAATTCAATGGTCTTAAAACTCATATTTTGAAGGAAAATGAGTCTGCTTATTATGTTCATTGTTTTGCTCATCAACTTCAATTAGTTCTTGTGTCTCTAGCAAAGAATCATATCAAAATCGATGATCTTTTCACTTTGGTTTCTAATTTGGTGAATGTTGTTGGAGGCTCCTCTAAACGTCGTGATTTTCTTCGAGAGAAACAAGCTAGCAAGGTTATTGAAGCACTTGATGGTGGAGATTTCAAGTGGGAGGGGCTTAAATCAAGAAATCACTGTTAAACGAGCAGGTGAAACAAGATGGAGCTCTCATTATGGTACTTTGATAAGTATCATAAATTTATTTCCATCTATAATTGAATTGCTTGAGGAACTTAAGGTGAATGCATCGAAAATTGATCAGAAACATGAGGCAACCAAGTTATTAGATTGTCTGGAATCATTTGAATTTGCATTCAGTTACATCTTATGAAAAATTTGTTGGGAATTACTCATCAGTTATCACAAGCATTGCAAGGGAGAGATCAAGATATTGTAAACGCCATGAACTTGGTTACACTCAGTAAGCAACAATTACAAGAGATGAGAGATAGTGGATGGGATTCTTTACTCAATCAAATTGTTGTTTTTTGTGAAAAATATGATATTGATGTTCCTAACATGGATGATATTTATCTACCTTCAGGCCGGTCACGACGCAGAGCTCCAAAACTCACAAATTTGCATTACTATCAAGTCGATTTATTTTATGATGTCATAGATATGCAACTCCAAGAATTAAATAGTCGTTTTACAGAGACTAATACTGAGTTGGTTCTTTGTATGGCATGTTTAAGTCCACTTGATTCATTCTCTGCTTTCAACAAACAAAAATTGATTCGCATTGCTCAATTTATATCCGAAGGACTTCTCAGAGAATGACATCTTAGCACTTGAGGATGAACTTGAGACTTACATATTTGATATGAAATCTAGTAGTGTGTTTTCAGGATTGAAAGGAATTAGTGATCTTGGAGAAAAATTTGCTGAGACAAAAAAAGATAGGGTATACCCATTGGTTTACTTGCTCGTGACACTGGCACTAATCCTACCAGTTGCGACTGCCTCTGTGGAAAGAGCATTTTCTGCTATGAATATATTGAAAAGTGATCTGCGCAACCGAATGGGAGATATATGGATGAATGACAGCTTGATCATATATATTGAGAAAGATACATTTGATATTATTGATAATGAAGTAATTATGAAAAGATTTCAAGAGATGAAAACTCGTCGAGGACGATTGTGAATGTATTGGAATGATTTATGAGTTATTACTAAAGACTTCGTTTTATTATATAAATTTATCTTGTTATGCGATGATTTTAATTTTTGAGGTTGACCCTCCTTGATGAATTTTCTGGCTCCGCCGCTAGTTGACGGTGCATTTTTTTGGATATATTTTAAATTTATTATGAATATTTTGAATTAAATAGATATAAAGACAAACAAACCACGTCGGCGCTAAGAAAAAACGACGTTGTAAACTTATAAACGACTTACTTGTAAAAATAACCGTCGTGTAATGGGTATCGAGGACGTACATACTATATATCACCACGCAAACAATTAATTTAGCATCGTCTAAGTTCCTTTTATGTCGGTTGTAAATGTACAGTCTTGTTTTTTTATTCCTTTATTTTATTTATTAACCACGTTTGTACTCCATAAGACGACGGTGTTTGATATAATTATGTCGTTGCAAGGTTTATTACACGTCGGTCACGCAATTTCCTTTTTTTTTTAATATTGAAAACCTATTTTAAATTCATAGGGAAAAAAAGAATGTACATTATACATAAAATTTGCACAAAAACTTGTCTAATTCTAACCAAATTTGTACAAAAACTTGTCTAATTCTAACCAAATTTGTACATTTTATAAAATATTTAAGTGTTCTAAAAATCCTCTACTCCATATGAACACAAACAAACTCTGCCCATTCTTTCCTAACTTCTTCAATGGCTTCTTGGGGGTATGGCGCTTGATCCTTTCCCTTCACAAACTGCAATCCATAAACAATGATTATTCTAACAGACGGCGCTATTTTTCATTTACCGACGTAGTATATATATTCAACGACGGTATTTTTAATTTACCGTCGTTGATAATACAAAAAACCACATAAAATAAATCTGAAAATTTTCTTCTTACCATCTTCTCAAATTCCAGGGAAGGATCCAAGATGATATCTCTCATAAAGCGCATGACATAATACCCGCATTCTACACTGCTTGGTTGCTTGGGTGTGCCAGACAGAGTTTTCCAAAGAGGTGCTTTACGGCCTACTCTGCTTATGTGTGAATTATACATTTTATATAGCACTGTTCACTATGTTTTTCCTGTCCTCATCCACAACTCGATTTCCAGGCAGTGGATCCAGAAAATAGACGGTCTCCTTCTTTGCTCTCACAATGATCAAGACCCAATGACGGCTGCACAAAATAAATATAAAGGTTAAACAGTTTTATATGCAGTGCATCATACAAACAAAATCCTGTTAAGGAGACTAACCCTGGATTGTAAGGCATCAGGAAAATCTGTTCACCATCTGTTTTTTGAAGTCGATTGGCTACGACACGTGATCTTTCAGTTAATGAACCAGCGTCGATAAAGCCAACCATGTTCACCATATTTGCAGCTTTCAAACTATCAAATAGGCACCTAAATATATGAAATGAAACCATGAGTGTTTTTTTTTCAACATAAAGGAGAGTGTGAAATGAATATTTGATAAGGACAAACCTCATATATACTGCAACCACAGTAGCCCCAATTTCTTCCATGCCAGCAAACTGTGTAATATCTTCATGCAAGACGAAGGTAGTACGATCTATGCCAAACACCTCCTTCTCAATTGTAAAGGTCATAGTCTTCTCCTGAGGCTTTAGTGTCGTTTCCGCAAAACGACAAAGGGATTGTAAAGAAGATGGCAACTCCAGCTTTGAATAATCTGGTACTTCAGTATTCTGTTTTAAGAAATAAAGCAACATAAAGTGACGTGGTAAATCAATAAACACGACGGTTTAAATAAAAAAAATGTCGTCTGAAAAAGTTACAC
>BJCG01000733.1:0-46686 GCA_005406145.1 Prunus yedoensis | reverse complement strand
AAGTCCACGATAGTTAGAAAGCCCCCAAAAAACAATAAAACACTTCCAGCAGTTGGACGAAAGCGTGCAGGCCGCTGGAAGGGAAAGCACCAGCAACCTCAAAATTATGCACGAAGCCCAGCCCAGCGTCTCCTAGGAAAATCCAACATCGAGCTCCACCCATGCCAGAGCTCCCATGTGGTCTACCAAGAATCACAGCAAGGACCATAGGAAATCCATAAGTGTAGGAGAAATACCCAATGGACAAACGACTTCCTCTGTTCTCATTTTTCCTTTGTAAGCTCTGATTTGAAAACCAAGGGAGAAAGCAAGTGGCGCCTTACCCCCATGGAGAGACTCAGCCGCACAAAGCTTTGGAACCACAAGAAGCCATTGATTCAGGCGCTCTGGTCAATAATCTTGCACAAGAAAGGGAGTAATCGGAGAAAGGGAAAGGAAAAGTGAGAATGGATGGTCGACGAATTGGGATTCCAAACGCCTATAAAACAGAGCTTCCTCTACCCGCAACACACACCATTCCAGAGCAAGACCAAGCTTTGTCAAGCGAACTGGAATTTTCCCATCTTCTACTCCCAACGTTTCCCTCTGTTCTAAGATAGAAGCCATCCTAATTCTCCACTCTAAAACCTGTTTCTCTGCAAGAGACTCATGCTTTGGTCTCTCTCTCTCTCTCTCTCAAATTGCTAAACCTGTGAAAGCTCAGCTCCCATGCCACAAGCTCCTCACGCTGAGTTATTAATGAAATTCATGCGTTCTTCTGGGTGTGGTGAAAAGAACCCGAACGTATTTTTCTAAGGCTTCAGCAAGTCTTTTAAAAATTCTTTTGGGAGTCTGGTTCTTGAACTCAGGCTTCAGGAGGATCTTTTGTTCGCTTTCTTCTCCCCAGCAGCCCAAGCCCATCGTTAGGCTGCTGGAACAAAAAGACCCCCACAACTCTTTTATTATTTTTTTAAACAACACTTGAAAAGATGGCAAAAATTGACCACATTTATTATTATTATTATTATTATTTTAAAAAGGGAGTGGGTAGGTACGGATTCCAACGGTCATTGCCAACAAGAAACATTCAAACAGCTTTTAAAACTCTATATATATCCAGCTTTTAATAAGGCAAGTTGGGGAGTGCTTTAACATTTGGTGATTGAAAAGCACATGGTGGGGTCCACTATGAATTTGGCCTAGGCCAAAGCTGGGCTACATTTGGCCCGGTTGGAGGGCTAAAGGGCCAAATGTGGCCTCCAAATTTGGCCAAAATTTTATTTAGCCCATGGCTGGAGATGGGTTTTGCATTAATTTAGGGCTATATTTGGGATATAGCCTATGGCTGGAGATGGCCTAAGGTTGGTTGGTATGTATAAAAGGTTTGGGTGACAAAACTTACGCGGGATCAAAGTTTCTTGAAACATGATAAACGTTTCACAAATCTCATGGGAACGTGTAGAGGAAATGTATGTAGTATATAAAAGCCAGTTCAACGCTTAGGCTTAATTACACAAATGCCCCTTGAAACTTCGGTCAAATCTTACTTGTCCCTATTTTGTAGCAGTCTGAGTTCTTATCAAATCTCATCAATCGGACATATTGTTTACTTGCCTTTTATTTTCCTTATTTTATAGCTTTGTATTAGAGAACTAATAAGTCCTTATTGTCTTGAGGCATGGAAAGAACCTATATTGAACCAGATCCTCATTCAATGCACAATGGTTAGCTAATGGAAGTTAGGTTTTTTAGCGCATAAATCATATAATAAATTCATTCAAGTCTATAGAATTTACACTGCTAATTGTGACACGCTCACACACATTAACTTAATCTTTAGCCTATTTATGAGGCTATAGGAGATTGGGGTAAACATTATCTCTTGAGAATGTCTACTAACCCAAATAATTAAGTAATATTTAAAGCCTTTATCATCTGAATCTTTTGATACCCAGTTAGACTAACAACCGAGCCCGTATGTGTAGAGAAACTCGTCTAATCTCGGACGACATGCCCGGTTTTTGTACTAGTTACGTTTTATCCTATCAATAAAATACTATCGCTATTCTCTCAAAAAAAAAAAAAAAACAGGGATGGCCCTGGCATATAGTAAAGTGATCGAAAAAATACGACAAATGACACATCATAGTGAGTACCTGAGCACATACCAATGATATTACATCATCTTGCTCTATATCTATATGCTTCTAAGTATACTAGAAAAATAAGCCTACATAACTAAGTACAACTTAAGCCTTATCGATGAAGAGAATTGACCCTCTTGTCTCATCTCAGAGAGTTGGCATATATGGCAAAATCTTTGGTATGAGAACATTTCTATTTAGGGCTATCTATTTATTCTCAAATAGCAAGTACATATTTTGTGTGACTGAGAGGGAGAGGTTTGGATTTTGATTAAGTTGAGAGATGGATTTCATGGATCATTCCGTGCATGAGGCTGCAGCTTCAGGAGATGTTGACTTCTTGAGAGCAAAAGCTGCAGATGCTATTCTTCTTCAGAACACTCCTAATGGCAATAATATTCTTCAAATTGCGGCTGAGTTCAAGCAAAAAAATTTATTTGAAAACATTCCAAATCAAAAAGGGGGAGAGATGATTGTGTGAAATTATGATAAAAAGAGGGAGAGATTGTGTTCTGGAATTAATGGGGAGTTGTGTTGTATTTTGCTTTGAATTACATTTCTTCTCCCACATGCTTCACTGGTTTTGTTGTTTCATAATGTGCAGAGATTCAGAGCTTCAAGTTTAGAGTAGGATTTCATTTGTTAAATCCCATGCAATTTCTTTTTAGTTGTAATAGGTGTTTTGTCTAGGAAATGCAAAGGGGAGATTGTTAGTATGAAAATTGTATTGTCATTTCCTAGACTCTAGCATAGTTTGAAAACTAGTGTGTGAAGAATTGTTACTGACGTTTTAGCACACTCGTTCAACCCCGTACTTCCGAGCATGACTTGACCGATATGAGAAACTGATTTCAAGTAAATCATAACATAATCATGCATTCATTATAGGATTCCTAGTTGGAGTTATTTTTACTCAAGCACTTTTATGTTAGCCTTATTTTTAATAGGATTAGATTTTATCTCTTGAGATTACTTTCCTAGTTGGACTCTATTTGATTTAAGTTAAAATATTATGTTCTCATCATCTTGGATTTGGAAAGTAGTTTTAATTTTATATATATATAGGTTTCGTTGTTTACATCTTGATGTATACATATATATGTTTCATTGGATAAACAATTGATTTGGAGTGCAAATGATAAGCTGACGAAACCATATAGGATTCTAAGACTATCAAATTGAATGCATGACAAGATCATTGAGTTGCGGCTGTGGGCTTCTTGTGTCATGTTGAGAATGAGTTTTGTATAAATCTTTGTGTGCATCTCTTTTGGAAGGGTGCTTTTCTTATATTTTGTTTAAGCATCTAAAATTCCTAAGAAAGCTGTTGTGCATATGTTTGAGATAAATCATCAAGTGTTCCATGTTTACTTGGTGATTTATCAAACACTCTAATCATTCATATTGCATTCATTTGCATTGTTCGATGACTCATACGGTTGAGGGCACCAAGACCGTGGTGGCAGTTTTCCTCCGGCAAGCTTGAAGCAATCGTGACCAGTATTGCGTTCAACATAAGGAGTGTCGAAGATCATCCGTGACAGAAGTTGAGTTACGAAGAAGTTAGTAAACATTATCTAGAATGTGTCTAGGATAAGTGTGTGAGTACTTCTTGTAAACATCGTTCTATAGTGAATTTGTGTTGGACTGAGGAGTCCCATAGATTTTCCCCAGATGTGGGGTTTTACCACATAAAATAATTCTCTGCGTGTTCCTTTATTTTATGTCCAGCACGTTTCAAGATTGATAAGCCATATCAATCCTGCTACCGAAGTTTATTTTTATTTATTTGATTATAATCTTAAATTGGCCTATTAACCCCCTCTAGGCATATATAGACATCCTACAGGTATTTCAGTTTCTATATTAACAAGGTAGAAATTGTGAACATTATGGTATCCTATGATCGTGCTAAGAAGATAATCCGAGAACGTGACGCAATTGGGTGGACTCCATTACACTACGCAGCATTAAGAGGGAACCTTGGAGCAATTCGATTGATGATTAAGAGGATAGCTCTGCTTGTTACATATTGGACATAGTCGGAATGTCAGCTCTTCATGTTGCAGCCTATGCAGGCCACATCCAAAAAATCTTGGAATTATACGCATTTTATTACGCAACCCCAGGGTGGATAAGACTGCTATCAACAAGGAATTCTTAAAGGCCTATGACATTTTAGTTCGCAACGAATATGGGGAGGTACGTATTATGCAAATAAAGAATTTTTTTTGAGAGCTGATTTTCTCTACTTACACTCTCTTTTCCTTTTAATACTTTTTAATTAATTTTGTTCTTTTTTTTATTTCTCTTTCCTATTCTACCTTTATTCTACTTTCATTTCTTTTCTTTATACTTAATTTTACCACTTGCACTCCATTTCCTTTTTCTTTATATTTTTATATTATTTCTTTTTCTTTATGTTGTTAAATGAATATGATAATATTTTTTTTTTATTATTTAGAAAACCTATAATGCTTTATGAAGTTAATAAAAAGTTGAATTAAACATTAGAAAAAGAAAAGAAAAAGCCCACCACAGCCATCACCATCATCATCAAACCCTCCTCTGCCACCACGTGTCTCTCTTCCCAAAACCCCATCTTGGAGGGCCCACTGGTGGCCACCTGGACCCCATCATCAACTCCTTCTTCTTCCTCATCTTTAGCCAGTATATTGTGGCCCTCACTCGCATACTCAAATATCCTCTTCTTCAAATCAGCGTACAACGTTCAGATCGTAGTGCAAGACAACGATTCCGAGGAAAAGCTTGTTGAGAGGTTCAAAAAGGAGGTTCTAAGGGCTGGTGTGTTGCAAGAGTGCAAGACCAGGAGGTTCTTCGAGAACAACCGAGAGAAGAAGCAGAGAAAGACTTGACAGGTTGCCAGAAAGAACTGCAAAAGGTTTTCACTTTTTGCCTCTCTTCTTTCTTTTTTCTATTCGGTAACCCCTGTCTCTCGCCTTTCGGCAATTGGCTTGAACCCAGCCAAAGTTTCCTTGCTGCCTAGAAATCGAGTACAGGTACATGAACTACTCAAATGTTGGCTCTCTCAATTTCGCCAACCACCAAGCGATATATACCCCATGCAGCAGAATCCAGAAATTGAGATTATATTGCCTCGGTGCATACCCCAGCTTGGCTAGCATCATCTGTACCCATGGATGAAATGGCAATCTAAAGCCATGCTTATATATGTCTGTAAAAATAAGCACGCAGCCCTCTGGAGGATATCTAACCACATCAGAAGCAGTAGGTAACCTCAACCCCACCGAAGGTGGAACACTGAACTATGTCCGAATCTCCGATAATCTAACCTCTGTAAGTGTATTCCTCCTCGGTAACTGGACACCAACTCGTACCTCCAACCCCTCTGAAGCTGAAGCCACGGCTACGCCCACGGACCCTGATGGTGATGCCTGATTACTCGATCCCACCTCTGGTGTATAAGGTAAGACTAGAACTCGATTAGCTATGGCCTCTAACTCCTTGTAATTCCTCTGCATCTCTCTATATGTAGCTGACCCAGATTCTACTGATGGCTCACCCTCATGCACTACCATCCTACTCTCTATAATACCTTCTACCACACTTTCTGTCTGGGAACTCTCACGTTCAGAACACACATAAGTGCTTGGCTCTGACTGGGAACTATCACTTTCGGTATCTTCCCCACCAAGGGCAGGGGGGTCGTGACTTTCTTTATCAGAACTCTCAGACATCTACAACATGCAGAAACAAGGAAAAGGAACTAATGCACATGCAAGAAGGATCGAAACATACATTCAACAAGTTCATATCAAATGTTCAAGGTGTTCATCAAGTTCATGCTCATATTCAAGGTGTTCATCCTAATCTTCAACATGTTCATGCCAAAAAGGACATTTCAATTCGAAAATTCAAGGGAAATGAGGTCTAACCTTGTTTGCACCACCACAGAGAGCTCGTCGGAAATCTTTTTGAGTCTTCACCGCGAACTTGGGGGACTACTATTTACACCATAATCAACCGAGCATATCTAGCACCAAAACGACTAGCACCAAAATGACTAGCACCAAGGCAGACACGCCTTCTTCCCTGCCGAAGGAAGACACTCCTTCTTCCCTGCCGAAGGAAGACACTCTTCCAAGACATCCAACACCTGCCGAAGCTCTCGATTGCCGAACCTAGCCTCCAGGGACACGTGTCACCACCACAGCAATTTGCACAAAGTCCCACATCGAAACTTTGTGCAAACCTTCCATTTTCACCTCCCTATAAATAGGGAACAGTACCCAAGATGAAGGGGGTAACTACTTTCTCACTTTTACTGTTACTTTGCCAAATTTACCACAAATAGCTGACTTAAGCATCAGAGAGCCTTCGACAGGCACCACACTGGTGTCCGAAGCTTGACGACTGCTTCTTTCCCTTTGTCTTCTGCAGGTCCCTCAATTACCGAAGGTCCTCACCTTCTTCCCTGCTGAAGACCCAAGTATTTTCTATCTAAGTTGACCCCCCAAAAAGAGCATCAACAGATATTTCATAAATCTCCAGTGTTTCTTCAATCAGATCAACATAACAATACATAAAATTAGAGAAGCCAACGTAGAAGTTAAGGAAGAGAGCAGAGAGGAGAGAGTCTCAAATTTCAATTAAGAAAACAAACATAAGCCTATTACAACCGACTTTTGACAAACCTACAACAAAATTAAAGGTAATCCCACCCAAACAGACCAAAAATACAATTCACTTCTGCCCAACGAAATCCTCAATTCAACCGAAGTATAAATGAACAGTGTCTACAAACCCAATCCACCGATTTCTAACAAACTCATCAACAGCACCATATGTTAATCCCCAATTACAATGCCCAAAAGGAACATAGACATTTCTAAGAAACCTTAGAAATTCCGAAAGGTATTGAACACGATAATTATTTCGAAACTGGAATACCTCGGTAAAAACAGAATGTGGAAAATTGGTGTCCCAATGCCCGAAATGAGAGTCTCAAATTTCAATTAAGAAAACAAACATAAGCACATTACAACCGACTTTTGACAAACCTACAACAAAATTAAAGGTAATCCCACCCAAACAGACCAAAAATACAAATCACTTCTGCCCAACGTAATCCTCAATTCAACCGAAGTATAAATGAACAGTGTCTACAAACCCAATCCACCGATTTCTAACAAACTCATCAACAGCACCATATGTCAATCCCCAATTACAATGCCCAAAAGGAACATAGACATTTCTAAGAAACTTTAGAAGTTCCGAAGGGTATTGAACACGATAATTATTTCGAAACTGGAATACCTCGGTAAAAACAGAATGTGGAAAATTGGTGTCCCAATGCCCGAAATGAGAGTCTCAAATTTCAATTAAGAAAACAAACATAAGCCTATTACAACCGACTTTTGACAAACCTACAACAAAATTAAAGGTAATCCCACCCAAACAGACCAAAAATACAATTCACTTCTGCCCAACGTAATCCTCAATTCAACCGAAGTATAAATGAACAGTGTCTACAAACCCAATCCACCGATTTCTAACAAACTCATCAACAGCACCATATGTCAATCCCCAATTACAATGCCCAAAAGGAACATAGACATTTCTAAGAAACCTTAGAAGTTCCGAAGGGTATTGAACACGATAATTATTTCGAAACTGGAATACCTCGGTAAAAACAGAATGTGGAAAATTGGTGTCCCAATGCCCGAAATGATTAAATATATGGGTTGAGGGTCATCCAATGCACTGGTCATAGCATAGTCAGAGTTACGATGAATGTCAAATATGTAACCCATTCTGTCCTTGACAGATTTCAAAAAGGGATGCTTTTTTAAGTTTTGCGACATAGGTAGAATACTTGAAAGACAAGATAAAACTTAAAACTAAATGACTAAAATCAAAACTAGAAATAACAAATTAAATGTAAAACTAAACAACTTACGGAAGGTGTGAGGCTGCATCGAAGAAAACGCAAAAGCTAAGCCATTCTAACCAATTAACATTTGTCGGTTCAATTAAATCCTACAACACATTTCGGAAGTCCTTGAAATCTTGCTTCTTGAAAGAATCCTGCACGGACTCTTCCATATCCAACCTCTTCTGAATCTTTAATATCTTCAGCTTTCCATTACGAAACACATACGAATCCATACGTGCCAAGCTGCTATGACAGAGATTATGATCATGAATATTGTTAATTGTATTCAACAGTTGACTGTTCATAAAACAATAAAATTCATCAATCAAATTACAGAAATTAAACAATATTTAAACTCACCTAATGGAATCTCGCCAGTAGGTGCTCAAGCAACCTTGATCAACATTAAAGGTCGCCATATGATAAATGGTAATACTCCTACTTTGCACAGCATCAAACCATTTCGATAGTGAAGTGTCATACATGGGATAACACAGAGCCCAAAATTCAGACCGCAGCATACCCTCCCTGACAGAAAGATTCAATGCATTCCCAAAATTCTGCTTACAAAAGGAAAAGGTAAATGAAGATAAAATGTGTGCATATGGCACACTATGTATCAACAGCAAGACACGCTCCGCCTCTACTTCAGATGTGCCCATATAAATAAACTTCACTTCCTGACGAGTACCACTTTGTCTACATAAAAGGTGGCCATTATATTCATACCCAGTAGCTTCATCATTTGTAGTCACTTTAAGTATATAAACCTTGGATCCAATAACTAAACCTCCCGGATTAATATTATCATACTCCTCCCTCACATATTTCAAGAAAGCCTCCTCAATCTCCATAACTGAGAGTTTCACAAGCTAAGAAATTGAGAACATAATTTATTGCAAAAATAATAAACACTCGAAACAAAAACTGCAATATCACAAACAAGAGAGACAAAAACCTTAAGCAAATAGATACTTAAGAAAATAAACAAATATTGGGTAGTAAACCAATCAATCCATTCAAAGAAATGAAAGTCACAATAAATTACCTAGGGCAAGCTAGTCATAACTGAGAGTTTCACAAGCTAAGAAATTAAGAAAACGATGCCGAAAACCATATGCATTGAAAACCGATATAGCCATATATAAATATTTAGTTGGGTATAAATAAAATGAAATTCGAAATCCCATTATGAAGTATGCTCACCGATAAACAAGAACGAATGAATATATATAAGTATCACACCAACAAGTTTGTACCGGGGAAATAATCCAACCGGGGGATTGTTGGACTAGTTCACATGGAAGAATCCTCAATTGACCATGTGGCTAGGGAACGAGCCGTCCAACTGGGACTAAGCTTACCAGCACGTACAGGAGAATCCTCAATACTCATATGCCTATGACATGTCCTACGCACGCAGACTATCTCGTTAAGGGTCTACGAAACACCCCATCAAGGGTGCCCGGGTTCCAACATATCCAAGTATCTCAACATTCCAAATCCAAAGTTCCAAATTCAGGGAGGTACATAGGGTTGTGCTTATAGCACTTCAAACTGACATAACTATAATCCACTCTCTTTTCACAATCACAAGCCAACACCCCACATACCCACCCCACACATAACCAATCACAGATAGGAATTCTCGAAAATATTATATATATCAACTCAAGATACTTGTAATATGCCAAAACCCAAACATATTTAAAAAATACACAGAAATATCATGTTCAACAATTAATAAAATAATAAACTCAATAAACCATTAAATCATCATGCTTAGCTTTCCGTCTTAAAAATAATGTTATCATTTGAAAACAATGTCCACTCACAAATAGTCCTACGCTGCTTGACCCTGAGAGGGTCCCGCCTGCTGCATGCGAGTAGCTGGAGTACCTATTTATAAACACGAGCACTATATTAACATAAAGCGTTTCGAACGAGAACTTTAAATAAAATCCTAGTTTCCCGAGTTTCAAGTATGTGTACTAGGAATGAGACTTCTTAAGGTCCAATTACGTGTTTCGAATGTTGGAAAAGCCTCGAAAGACGCTCGGTCAACCGGGTGGTCAAACTTTTCATATTGGGTCAATCGAGCCCACATGGCCCATGACCTCCAATTTCGGATCTGGAAGTTCCTATGGATTCAACAAGGTCTAATAAGCATGTCCTGCATGTTTGGTTGAATTGAACGGTCGGATCGCTCATGATCGCATGATCGGACGGTTATTGTTTAACTCAAACTTTCAGTTATTGAATCGGAACATCCGGGGTTCCGATTCACGATCCGTGAATTCCCACACGATCGTAGGGATTCCTAGATTAACATATATTGAAATGAAATCGATCCAAAGGTCCGAACATATTGAACCTGAATAACGCCTAATATGCGATATCTGATCGACGATCAAACGATAACCAAATTCAAGTTCGAGCATACCGTCGTGCTCGAGACGACATGGGGATTATTTTAGGACTCAAAGACAAGCCACAAGTGGCCCACGAGCCGGCAGCGCTTGGGTGTCCAAAGCGATTCCGGCGATTGGAAAATCTTCAAACCGCCGGTCAAGACTTATACCCACATGATCAGGACATTGAATGGAGCAACTTTTGTTATTGGACTAACCCCAAAAAGTGACCGGAGATGGCCAGAATCATGGGCCGAAACCGGCCAAAACTTTAAGCGATAAAATTCATTTCAAAACGCAAAAATTAATCCTAAACAACCCAACCGTCAGCTAGAACACATTGAGAGGGTGAACAAGCATACCTCGATCGAAGAACTTGGTAGCCGGAATCGTCCTTAGTAGAAAGTATCTACTCCTTAGTAGACTTATGGTTAGGGTTCGAGGCTTAAGAAAGGTTTTGGAACAATTTCGGAAGCTAAGATTTTTGGTTCGAGATTTGGATTTACCCAAACTAATTTTGTGAAAACAAAAATTTAAAACAAAGTTTGCAAAAAGAATATAAAAGAATTAATTACTATTTATTAAGTAATTTATGAAATGAGTAAAATATTTAAATATTCACTAAAGAAATCATATTTATTTTAAATACTACTCCGTTTTTAATATTTATTAAAATTAATAGTATAGCCAAACGGCTATACTCCTTTTTTAAATATTTATTCACGTTAATAGTATCGCCGTGCGGCTATACTATGTCTTTTAAAATTTATTCAAATTAATAGTATACTCGTGCTGCTATACTCCGTGTTTTTTAAATTTTTTTCAAATTAACAACATAGCTGAGCGACCATACCCCGATTTTTTTTAAATATTTATTCATATTAACAGTATTTCTAGGGTTATTATTCATATCAATAATTTAGAATTTTCCATTTAATACTCATATTGTACATGTATGTACATATTCTCATTACTACTTTAATTTTTCATATAATACTCGTATGATACTTCATGTTGATTTTTTTAAAAGTTATTATTCATATATTTTACCATTAATACTTGTATTATACACATACGTGTGTATTTTTAAATAATACTTCCGTTTTTGATATACTTATTTGTCATTACTACTTTCATTTTCCATTTAATACTCGTATTATACATGTACATACGGCTATACTCCGTGGTTTTAAATTTTTTTCAAGTTAATAGTATGGCCGTGCCGCTATACTCCATTTTTTAATATTTATTCGAATTAATAGTAATATGTACAACTATACTGAGTTTTTATTAATATATTTTTTGAAATTAATAGTACATCCGTGCGACTATACTCCATGTTTTAAAAATATTTTCAAATTAAGAGTATAGCCAGGCGACTATACTCTTTTTTTTAATATTTATTCATATTAATAATATTTCCAAGGTTATTGACAGAACTCGACCCAAATTCCACTTTGGAATCTGCACCGAACCCTGTGCATGTCTGACACCTGGCAGATGCCCCGCACACTTGACCAAAATGCCCTTCTAACTAAAATTTAACCATTTCTTTAGGGTTTGACTTATGCCGAAAATTCGGCTGAGTCTCCCCTGTAAATTGCTTGTTCCCAAACTTTATCACATGTACAACAAGCAATATAAATATCCACAACCACTCCTCATGCACAATAATAGAATTCACGCAACCAAGCATCAAATCTTTATGGCCTCAGGCCTCTTTAAATCAACTAAAACGATCTGCCAACAGAAACTGATCCAAACTTTTGGAACAACATGAATACGTCACAGATTTCAAAATAACTTAACTGAACAGCTTTTCAATCACTTGGTCTTACGGCTAATAACTCTAGGTTCCTTACGTACCCTTAACAAGGGATCAAGCCACACGTAGTTCTTTCAACCAAACTTATAAGTAATTTACATACATACGCTGAAACTCAAACAACAGCTATGGTGCTATAACAATCTCCCAATTATCCCATGTGTGTGTATATATATATAACATATTACTTAACAATAGGAAAACGATAAGATTAATAAAATAGCATTTATTTGTAGAAAATCCTTAAAACTTGGGAACCTTTAATTCTTGTCTCATAAAAATAAAAAATTAGGTATTAAAACTTCTACTAAAAAATACCAAGATGAAATCATCAGTGTTAGTCTAAACCTCTTAAAACCAAAATATTCTCCACCCAGGCCTACCCCCATTTTTTATCTGTCAATTTCACTAATTTTCCATCAATTCCAATAATGTACTGCAGCCTTACCACTCTGCAATGGTCCTTCCCACTTCTTCACTCGCTGAGCAGTTCCTCCCCTTCCCGACTAGACTACGCCCTTTCTTTTCAAAATTTTCTTCTTTTTCTAATGATGTATTTTACTTTGATTGAACTTTTAATGTATTTTAAATTAATTCAACTTTTATTAACTTCAAAAAGCTTTATAGGTTTTCAAAATAAAATGAAAAAGGATTATCATATTCATTTAGGGCGCGGCAACTTTAACGAAACAAACCAAATTGACTAACGGTCTTAAACACAGGGATCAAATTGGCCAAATTGAAAACACATGGACTAAATTGGCCAATGTTAAAAATATAGGGACCATTTTGACATTTAAGCCAAATAAATAATATAAAAGAGAAAGTTAAAAGAAATTAATGTATGGTAAGGGTAGAATAGGAGAGAAAGAATAAAAAAAAAAAAAATTGATTAAAAATAAAACGCAAAAGGGCGTGTAAGTGGAGAAAAGGGGAGTGGAAAAATTAGCTTTTTTATTTATTTAAAAAAACTATAATTTTATTCAAGTGTGAATATGAATATCATTGGAATTTTACAAATGTGAACCACATATATCTTTTAGTTGTTGACTATAATTGTTGCTCTCTGTGTTATAGGATGTCAATGGTCTTCCTACTCTTTTCCACATGGGTTACTCCATTGGCGTGCCGTTTTTCCAACAACAAATCTGTCGTGATTTCGTGAAATTGGAATCTGAAGCGAATGACCATATGCTTGGTACAGAACCGAGACAAGAGACGCAAGCCTACACAGATAGGGACTTGAAAAGATTTGACACCAATCTACTGGTAGCAATACTTATCGCAACAGTCACATTTGCAGCGGCTTTCACAATGCCTGGAGGATTCACAAGTGATGGCATGCCGGTTTTATACGACAAGGCATCTTTCCAAGTCTTTCTGGTATCCGATGTCCTCTCCTTCTTTCTGTCAATTTTCGCTGTCTTTATTAGTTTCATAGAGGCAACTGTGTTTGGAAGCATAGTCATACGTACAACTCTTGTTCGATATTCCGTAGGAGGAATGATGGTGGCATTTGCATCGGTTGTTTGTAGTCTTGCCCCAACACAGTCCGTTTGGCATTGGGGTCTATCGAATATGTGGTTTTTTGTGCTTAATTGTCGCCCATACATTCAGGCGACCTGAGAGCGAGCGTCAGAGGAAGATCCAATGGTCCCGGACCCGCGAAATTTGATAGTGTTGAACTATCTTTTCTTTTTCTTGTATTAATAAGTGCATGAATTGGTGGGATGAATGAAAGTAAATAAAGAATTCACGACAGCTATTATGCTTGGGGTAGGTCGACCTACCCAGCCCAGTGGTGGATGAAACTTTTTAAAAAAACATCAAACAAGGGGGGTAGGGAATATGGGTCCTATTAGAATAGATAGTGGTCCTTCGACATTTTCTTACGTATGCAGTCATCGAGTACTGTAAGCCATTGACAGAAAATATTCTTAGAGCCCGTCTGGTAACGTTTTCGGAGAATATTTTCAAAGAATGAAAACAAGAAAACAAATCTGCATTTTCAGAAAATGAAAATGCGTCTGGTAGATTAATTAGAAAACATCTTCAGAAAACAAAAACAATGAAAACGTGTCTGGTAGTACAATTTGAAATAATAATATGTGAGTTATTTTTATGAAAACGTTTTCCATGAGAATGAAAACAACTTTTTTCTGTTTTCTACAAGTAAACAAATGAAAACATTCTCAGTGTTTCTATTTTTGGGCCACCGAACATGTTTTTGCCTCATTTTTGTTCTCTGAAAATGAAAACAACTTCTTAAAACGTTACCGAACGGGCCCAAGTATTTAAGTAGAGTCTATAAATAAGGCTTGTATCTATGTTATTTGTGAAGTGAATAGAAATAAAGTGAAGAATTGAAATAAGTTCTCCCTAGAAACTAGTATATCCATTAGTTGATCTGAGTGGATTTCACTGCCTGGCTGCCTGCAGACTTTCTCCATAACTTCAGCTTCTGATCATCATGATCATGGTCTCCTATTACCTAACTTCATGGGGTTGGGCATGGACCAGCTCATGGCATTGGATCTTTTCATTGTGTGCAAAATCTGCAGGCTCTGTTGAGAGTTGGGTGACCAATTTGTTCATATCATATGTAGAGAAAAGAAAATTAAGTAATACAATATATCGAATTTATTTTCATTAAAGAAATAAATATATACCCTGCAAGGTCAGGAAATAGTTTAAGCTTCTTGGGCGGCAAGAGGAGCAAGATTAGAATTCCCTTCGGCCCCAAAAATTTTTCTGCCATGCCACTCATTTTTACACACTGAAATAAGTTTTTTTGAGTAATTTTAATTGTCTCTCAAGTTTTCCTCACTACTACAAAATGGAAAAAGACGACCAGAAAAAGACGACGGCATAACATAAAACCGTCGTTGTATTTAATTCGACGACGGTATAAAACAAAACCGTCGTTGATAAGTGATTTACTGTTCAATAATTTTAAAAGACGACGCGTACAAATAAAAAACCGTCGTTTTTAAAAAATGATTTCTTCAGTGTTAAAATCTGACCAAAAAACAACGACAGCAGGTATGAATACACTGACGTAGAAAATAAAGACGACAGTACACCAAAAAACCTGCCGTGTTAACTCCTAACTAAACACGACCAACTGTTCTTAATCCACGTCGTATAATATAGTGGAATCAACGTCTGTATACTACGACGGTGTATTCTCTTTAAACCGCCGACTTATTATTTTGGAGTATACTACGACGGTATCTACAACACTAGTGTCGTTTTTATTTACCACGTCTTAAGTTCAAATTACCGTCGTATTTTTTCAATTTATACGTCTGCCCTCTCTTTAAACCGCCGTCTTATGTTTATAGCTTTTTAAAATTAATTAATTTTTCTTTTATTTTGGTAATATCTTTCTTAACACAAAACAAAATTTAATTCTCAATCCTCAACAACATTTTCATCTTAAAATGCAAATCTCTTCGTGTTAAATATTTACACAATATATGAACACAAATTTGGCAAATATATGTTCAACTGTTTCTTCCTCTCATATGCAAGCTGGGCCCTCTCCTTCCTCTTGTTCTCAAGCTCCTGCACAGCCTCGATTCCTGAAAATCAAAATCAAAATCAACAAAGTGTGAACCCTCACTCCTCGATTCCTGGTTACATTGTAGTCCCCTTTTCCACAGTGATCAACTTCAAAACTCCTGTGTAGCAAGGTGGAACCAGCCTTAGAACCTGTCGTGGGTTGTGCCTTTGGGGTGAAGCTGGGAGTGGGCTTGAGGTTCAGAATGAATAGACACCACCTACTCATTCTGAACCTCAAGCCCACTCCCAGCTACAGCCACCACCTGAGTCCGTCTCTGCGAGCATCAGGAACACCCATGCGGGTTCTCAAGCTGGTTTCACCCTTGCTACACAGGAGGATGTAGCAAACCCATGCTTGGTCTTGTGAGGAATCATTCTGCAAACGGATTTGCTTTCAGAAAGACAATTTCTTGTGAGGAATCATTCTGCAACCCTAATTGAAAACTGAGAGTTAAAAAACGCGTAAAAAAATCCTATTTAAACAAAATGGAGTAAATATCAACGTCAGTTCTAATATACATAGCGACGTCATATTTGACAAATCAACGTCAGTTTAGATATAACTACATCGGAAATCCAAAAGTCATTTCGCGCGTATTAAAAAGATAACTACATCGGAAATCCAAAAGTCATTTGGCGAGTATTAAAAAGGAAACAGAACCAAAATAACCACGTCGGTTTATTAAAATAAACAGTCGTTGAATTTATACGTACAACGTCAGTTTAGAGAAACAAAGCGCCGTCATAACCACGTCGGAAATCCAAAAGTCATTTGGCGCGTATTAAAAAGAGAACGACGTCGTTTTCAGAACCGCAAAGTAACCACGTCGGTTTATTAAAACACACAGTCGTTGAAATTACAATTACAACGTCAGTTTAGAGAAAAAAAGCGCCGTCATAACCACATCGGAATTCCAAAAGTCTTTCGGCTGTTGTGATAACCACGTCATTTATGAATTATCTACCGTCGTTATAACTAAATAATACGGCGGTTTTGTAATAACAACGTCGTTGTATTGAACTCTGGGAAAATATATAAACTTTTCGTCACCTGACCTAATATTTTACGGTTTTCACTTCCCGATAAAGTATCTTAGTTTCCCTCTCATTTCCCAAATCACCATTTTCGTTACCTGACCTAACATCATCGTCTGAATCATCGTCTTCATCGTCCAAATCACCATTTTGGTCTTCGTCTTCGTCGGAAGGAAACATTTCTTTGCACGCCGGTGTTATTCAAGGTTTTTTCTCACTCTCTTCCCTTTTTTAACTTTTCATTTGCATGCCGTAGTTGTCTGGAAACAAGATTTTGTCAAATTGAAGAAATCTTTCACTGGTTTTGATTAAATACATAAGTAGATACTCTCACGACGCCAAGAGACGACAGTTCTGTCTTGTTTTCGACGATGGAATGGACAGACCACGACGGCCGTAATGCAAATTGCACGACGGTGGCTAAAAACCGTCATGGTGTGACAATTAATACGTCGGAAACAAGATAAAACCGTTGTCTAGTGTGAGAAGAGCACTCGTTTTTAAACCACGTCGGTTATTGTTAATAACCGACGTAGTTTATTAACATTTACGTCATGGAATATAAAACACCGTCGTCTTATTTTAATTCATGATCTAAGAGATCTTTTAATAGGACGTCACTTTTTTAGTGTTACCGTCGTTGTTTTGTATTATTACGTCGTGTATTTTTAATAACCGACGTTGTTTTTCTGGCAGATTAATCAAAAATGGTTTCGAAATCTCAAAAGAAGGAAGCTGAAGCGTCAAAGGCCACAGCAGGTTCAATGGCACAAGGGGATGAACCCAAAACAGGTTTAGTGGAACTTGAAAAATCAACTCAAAGCAAACCCTCGAAGAGGATGAGATATTCCTCAACCTCAGAGAAAGACTCGAGCACAGCCACATTTGTTGAGGAGCCAAAATCTGGCCGCGGTATCAGCACAATGAGCCGTGTTGTGAAGAGGAAAATTGAGAAGGTTAAGCCTGTGGTTGAGTTCAATAAAGATGGCAAACCACATGGCGAGGCTGCTGTTGAGATGCAGTCTTACATTGGTGTTTTGGCACGCACCAGAGTCCCTCTTGTGGACAAGAAATGGAAACAATTACCCAAGGACGTGAAGGAGCAGATTTGGGAAGCTATTCAAATGTCCTATGTTATTGGGGATAGTTACAAGAACTTGGTCTTGCAGTCTGCCGCCAAAAAATGGAAGGATTTCAAGTATAACATAACTAAGCAATATATCCTTCCATTCGCACATGAGAAGGAGAAATTAAAAGAAATCCCATTGCTTTATAAGTTCATAGATAAATCGCAATGGGATGCCTTCGTAGCTTCAAGGTTAACCCCAGATTTTGAAGCTAAGCATGCTGAGCAGAAGGAGAGGAGGGAGAAATTGGAGTACAACCATAGGTTGTCTAGAAAAGGGTATGTTGGTTTGACGGACCAATTGGTAGAAACCATGCCCGAAGGTCAAGAAATCGATCGAGCTGTTCTGTGGAAGAAAGCAAGAGAAGATAAATCAGGAAACATCCCTGATCCAAAGGCTGCAGAGAAGGCAAAACTAATCGTAAGTCTCACTAACTCTGTTCTAAATTTGAAAAACAGAGTGTTTTATTTTGGTATAGACGTCGTTTATATTTACATAAGCGACGTTATAAAGTGAACACCACGACGGGCTTAATTTACGGACGTTTAAAAGTGAATAGGACGTCGGTTTTTGAATAAAGTAGACGTCTAGATATAATTAATACGACGGATTAAATTATTCTATGAACTGCATTTTTGTTTTAAGTTTACTCACGCACACACTCTCCCTCTCTCTGTCTATTTCACTGAATTTTGTGGTGCACAATTTCTGGAAAAGAATGCATATTTCAATCGAGTTTTTTCACTTCTTCATTAAAACTTACGACGGTTTTATCTTATCTAGACGTTAGAATGATTATACAACGACGGTAATTTTGTGCAGCCGTATGGAATTGTACATCTACGTCTGTTTGTTTAATACTACGACGGTAATTTTGTGCAGCCGTATGGAATTGTACATCTACTTTGAATACTACGACGGTTTTTTATTTATGTCTTAATCTGTTTTATTTTGAATATACGACGTATTTTTTATATACCGACGTTGTAAAGCATAAACAACGACGGTATTTATATACAGACGTTTTAAATTAATACCACGTCTGTCATTTAATAAAAACCGTCGTTGTTTATAATTTACAACGTCGGTATATGTATCTGTCATACACCCTGCTCAGGTTCTAACAATCTCTCTTTCTCTCTTTTAGGATGATTTGCAAAAGCAAGTCTCCGAAGGCACTCTGACTGTCTCCGGGAGCAATGATATCTTGACTCTGGCTTTGGGAACCCTGGAGCATGGTGGGAGAGTCAGAGGAGCTGGTGCTGGCGTTACCCCAACTCAGTTCTTCAATTTGCCGAAGCAGCAGAGAGTGAAATTTGGTGACAAATTGAAGGAAAGTGTGAGGGAGGCAGTCAGAGAAGAGACCTTGAGGATTGAGGCGAAGTCAAGGGAAACTATAATGGAAGCAGTCAGAGCAGAGAGGGAGACTTTGTTGGCATATATCCGTCAACTAGTTCCTAATTTTGATCCCAGCCAGATGCTCCAAACCCCAATTTCTCCAAGGACTCCAATTCCTCCAATTGTTTTACCCCCTCAAGATCAAAGCCCAAAAAATCCAATGTCTGATAAGGCAAGCTGCTCTGGGGCGACTAATATCAGACCCCTAGCTTTGGAATTAGAAGATCCGAAGCCTGAAGCTGATACTGCTGCAAAAGAGAAAGAGGACACGGTAAAATCTCTGCTATTTTATATTTCTGCTTTTTAAATTTTAAAAAGACGTCGCTCCTTTTAATAGCCGACGTTAAAATTTAAAATAACGACGGTAAATACGTCTGTTTCTTACAAGACACGTCGTGTTTCGTTATATACCACGACGCTTTTATAAACCGTCGTCCATTTCATGATTTCATTAACTGTATTTATATTAGACGACCTTTCTATAGAATAGCGACGTTATAAATTAATACAACGTCAGTAGTAACTATAAACCGTCGTTTATATTATATACCACGTCTGTTTTTTTTGTTTGGTTAGAGTCGTTTATTTTAGTTCACACACAAACTAACTTATATTTCTTTATTAATTTCTTTAAACAGGATCTCTCAAAGCTAGATATGCCACCTCCTCTTTTAGCCTTATGCCAACATTTCCAGACCAAGTTGTTGCCTAATGGTAACGAGGCTCTAACAATTCACATTCCCAAGGAAGTGTTTGACATTGAGCATGATACCTTCCTCTTCACTGAGGATGTTTTGCAGTTTGGTTCAATGGTTGAGATAGGAACCACAGTGATATCAGTATACATGAGGTAATTCTCCCTAATCCCATTTTGTTTGACATTTTCCTTTCTTTTAAATTAAAATCTCATTTAATTGACTTTCATATTTAGGTTCCTATTTGACTATTTAAAAATGGCAAATATGGTAAACCTTGTTGGCCTCGTGGACCCTGGGCTAGTGAGCTCTGGAGCTGGATCAATATCAGAGCGAATAAAAAACCTGTCAAACCGCCTTAATACAGCAGATGGGAATCAATTTTTCTTGGTCCCTTATAATCCAGGGTTAGTACCATTTAAAGTATTTTCCTGAGCTTCTAATATTTTTCTTTCTAATATGAATCATTATGTGCAGGGGTCATTGGGTGATGGTAATTGTGAGACCATTAACAGAGACTGCCTATTACATGAATTCACTGCCAAAACGCATGGTTGACGACGAAATGAGAAATATAGTGAATACGTAAGTTGATTTCTTCTGATTTATGATTTTTCCTATAAAGTATTTAAATAAACGACGGTTGTTACTAATACCGACGTTATTATAAAATATAACGACGGGAAGATATTACTAACTACCACGTCGTTTTAATTTAACTACCACGTCGTTTTAATTTAAATACCACGTCGTTTTTACTCTTACCGACGTTATAACGTTACACAACGACGGTTAGGTTTTACCGCCGTTTTAAACAAAATATAACGTCTTGATTTAAAAAACTCCGTCGTTTTGACTGATTTACCACGACGGTTACTATTTGTATTTAAATTTTTTGTTTTGTCATTAACACCCTTTGTTTTCTTGTAACAGGTCAATTAAAATGTTTAACATTCATATAAACAAAAATTCACGTAAACAGCAGGCCATTTGGAAAAATCTACACGGCACTCCTGAACAACCAACAAGTGTAGAGTGTGGCTATTACGTGATGCGATTCATGAGAGATATAATTCATGATCCTGACCTAAATTTCGAGAAGAAGGTAAAACGCAACATTTTAGATATACTTTCTTTATTTTACTACGTCATATTTTTTTTTAACCGTCGTTTGTATTCTTTTAACACGTCGGTTTTTTGGTTTATATTGCAGTTTGACAAGAAAAAAGATAAACTTCAGTATACACAAAGGATATTGACGAAGTTAGGCATGAATGGGCAGAATTTGTGAACAAGCAATTACCGAAGGATAATTGATGTAGATAAATATTTATGAACAATGTTTAATTTAGGTTATTTAAAAAGTACAAAAATATTTTGTTGTAATCAAGAGAACAAAAATCAACAAAATTAAATTTTGTTTTAAAATTTGTTTAGTTCCAAAACACCGACGTCTGATTCTAATTGACACGTCTCATACGTGTACACAATGGTCGTCTTGCAGTAAATGGAAATATAACATCGACGGTAATTCTTAAAAACGACGTGTAATAGTCAAAACAACGACGGTATAAATTAATTTGTACTCATATACTACGTCCGTTAGTATAAACTTACCGACGTCTTAATAATATACAAAGGCGGATATTTCTAAATATCCGCCTTTATATAAATAAAAAACGTCAGTTATATACAACAAAATGACGTGTAATAGACATAACAACGACGGTATATAATTAATTCATCCTGCATAAAAGAATATGAATTCATATACTACGTCGGTTAGTATAAGCTTATCGACGTCGTAATGTTTTACAAAGGCGGATATTCTTAAGTATTCGCCTTTATATATAACAACGACGGTATATAATTAATTCATCCTGCATAAAAGAATATGAATTCATATACTACGTCGGTTAGTATAAGCTTATCGACGTCGTAATGTTTTACAAAGGCGGATATTCTTAAGTATTCGCCTTTATATATGTAAACAACGTCTGTTATATACACTAAAATGACGTTTAATATTAATAACAACGACGGTTTATAATTAATTCACCTTTATAAATGAATTTGTATTCATATACTACGTCGGTTAGTATACCTTAACGACGTTGTAATACTATACAAAGGCGGATATTATTAAATATCCGCCTTATATATTTAAACAACGTCCGTTACATACACTAAAATGACGTTTAATATTATAACAACGACGGTTTATAATTAATTCATCCTGTGTATATTCTTAAATATAGTTTCAACGTCGGTGTTTTATGTTTAAAGTCGTTGTAAAGGGATACAACGTCGGCTAAGTCATTTTTAATTTAATTGTTATGACTTTTATATTTTATTTAAATCCATATTAAATTCATAACTATATCCAAAAATTATACTGAAAACTACCAAGCATTGGAATATTGTCTCTATCCTAAAGCTTTAAAAAATATAATTTTGGAAATATTTTTTAATTGTATTTAATTACTAATATTAATTTGTCTATACAAAATAAAATCCGAAAAATATACCGGCAAATTCTATGCACTGATTGAGACAATATCTTGCCCCTTAAGGCCTGAAAAATGTAATTTTAGTTTTCAATGTTCAAATGATAACAAAATTCAAACAAATTTTGAGACAAAGCATTGTACTCCTTATACTTTACATAACATAACCCTAAGGTTTATGTGATCCATTGGTGACCATAAATTCAAAATTATGAAATCCATATTTTAGCCTACTATTGTAGAAGGCAATGTTGTAAGGAATCCATAGCAATTTTCGGTTCATTTTTCTCGTACTTGTGTATTTTTTTAAAAATTATTTTAAAATTTAGGGTTTAGGGTTTAGGGTTTAGGGTTTAGGGTTTAGGGTTTAGGGTTTAGGGTTTTTTGAAACGACGCCGGTTTTCTCCCGCTGTTTTTGGTCAACTAAATTAACAAAGACTAATTGAATTCGGTTGACGACGTCAGTTATAAACTAGCGACGTCTTTACTGTTTACAACGTCGTAACTTTATTATAACCGCCGTTGTAAGTAATTATTAGACGTCATTATAAGTGTTGACCGTCGTGGTTGAAAAACGCGGGTACTTAAAAATTTTTGACCGCGACTTAAAATTTTCAGAATTTCCCTTTAACCCTCAAATAGTTCATTCTCTCTCTTCAACATAAATTTGTCTGAAAGTTTTCGTTCTCCAAGCTCTCTCTCAATATCCATGTAAGTACAACTCTAGTCCCTTTAATCCTAATTCTCTCAGCTCTGTCTCAAGCTTTTGTTCTATTCTCTCAGCTCTCTCTCAAAGCATTGGGTACGTAGATTCTCCAAGATCTCTCTCAAAGCATTTGGTACGTAGATTTTCCAAGATCTCTCATTGGGTACGTAGATTCTCCAAGCTCTCTCTCAAAGCATTGGGTACGTAGATTCTCCAAGCTCTCTCTGAAGCAGTTGTTAAATTCTCGCAGCTCTCTCTCAATATCCATGTAAGTACAACCCTAATCTCTTCTTAAATCCATAAATGTTTTCGTTGGTAGCTATATTAGGGTTTTGGTGTTTGCAATCTTGTAATAATTGCTCTCTGTTTGGGTTCTTTTATGTTTGTTTGGCCATGGGTTCTTGGAAAAGGAATGGGGATGGGAGATTTAAGCTGTTTTTTTTTTAACTACGACGACGGTTGAAGGATCCAACCGTCGTCCAAATGTTTATTATACGTCGGTTGTTCATTCACTCCCGTCGTATGCGTTTTAAGCCTCAACTGGTAGCCTAAAGACGACTGTTTCTCCATTAAACGTCGTCTTTAGGCTACCAGAACACAGTTCAAATTTCTGGGTTTGGGTATCTTAATGACGACGGTGACTATAGATGCCGTCGTCGGAATGTATATTAAACGACGATTATTTTATAAACCGTCGTCTTTTCCATGTTTTATATTTAATTTTCATTTTGTTCTCTGCTATTTGAATGAGGTAGTGTTTCATTGCTGGTCTTTCCACTTTAATATATATATATTTATATGAATTTGATAGAGTGTGAGATGGATAAGTCATGGATGCATGCGGATAGAAGATCGAAGGCATATGAGTTAGGGGTGGAAGGATTTTTGAATTTTGCGTTACAAAATCTTGGAAATACAACTGAGATTCGTTGTCCATGTGTTAAATGTGGGAATATTCGATTGTTTGGGGTTGGAATTATAAGGGAACACTTATACTTTAATGGAATTGACCAAAGCTATAAGATTTGGAGATGGCACGGAGAACCTTGGGAATGGACTACCAATGCTAGTAGAAATGTGGAAGAAGATGAGCAAAGTAGGTTTAGTTATGTTTCTGAAGAATTAGGGATGGATGATAATGATTTTGCCAATATTGGATCTGATCCTTATGAGTTTGCCAATATTGGATCTGATCCTTATGAGTTTGCCAATGTGATTGGGGATGGTGATGAACCCTTGTACCCTGGTTGCAGTAAGTACACGAAGTTGTCGGCTTTGGTGAAGTTATATAATTTGAAAGCAAAACATGGGATGAGTGATGTTTGCTTTACAGAATTATTGATACTTCAAGGAGAATTTCTTCCAGAAGGAAATACATTACCTTCCTCTATGTACGAGGCAAAAAAGACTTTGTCTGCTTTAGGGATGAGTTATGAGAAAATCCACGCATGTTCCAATGACTGCATTTGTATCGGAAGGAGTATGAGAATGCAACTAATTGTCCTACTTGTGGTATCTCAAGGTGGAAGGAAACCAAGGATGGGTTCTTGAAAGAGGGTGTGGCAGCGAAGGTGGTGTGGTATTTTCCTCCAATTCCAAGGTTTAAAAGGATGTTTCAATCACATAAGACAGCTAAGAGTTTGACTTGGCATGCTGCAAGAAAATCAGTTGACGGTTATATGTCTCATCCAGCGGATTCCCCGTCTTGGAAACTTGTTGATGAAAAATGGCCCGACTTTGGTAATGAGCCAAGAAACTTGAGATTGGCTCTCTCATCTGATGGATTCAATCCCCACAGTTCTTTAAGTAGCAGATACAGTTGTTGGCCAGTTATGTTAGTTACATATAATCTCCCACCATGGCTATGCATGAAGCGGAAGTTCATGATGTTGACTATACTGATTTCCGGTCCTAAACAGCCCGGAAATGATATAGACGTCTACTTAGAGCCTTTGATTGATGATTTGAAATCTTTGTGGGATGGGATTAGAGGAGTGTATGATGCCCACATAGGAGAATACTTTACACTTAGAGCTGCATTACTGTGGACAATTAATGATTTTCCCGCTTATGGAAACTTATCTGGTTGTGTTGTTAAAGGATATAAAGCTTGTCCAATATGCGGCGATGATACACCTAGTCACAGGTTGAAAAATGGCCACAAAATTTGTTACATTGGGCATAGAAAGTGGTTACCAATCAATCATCCATATAGGAGGCAACGTGCAGCTTTTAATGGGAAACCTGAATATGGCATGCCCCCTGAGCCATTAACAGGAGAAGAAGTGCTGCATATGGTTGAAGATATTAATTACATATGGGGCTCGAAAATTGGGGGAAGTGTTGGTGAGAATGATGGTGATAGAGTTTGTTGGAAGAAGAAATCAAAATTCTTTGATCTCGAGTATTGGAAATACCTCCCTGTGAGGCATGCCTTAGATGTTATGCACATTGAGAAGAATGTTTGCGATAGTATCATTGGTACATTGCTAGAGATCCCTGGAAAAAATAAAGATGGGATTGCTGCTCGGTTAGACTTATTGAACATGGGGGTAAAAATTGATTTGCAACCCGAGTATGGAGAAAGACGTACTCGCTTGCCTCCAGGGCCTTGGAATTTGTCAAGAGCAGAGAAGAGAGCGGTTTGCAATTCTTTTTATGGTATGAAGGTTCCTGAAGGTTATTCTTCAAATATAAAAAATCTTGTATCTTTAAAAGATTCAAGACTTCTTGGCCTTAAATCTCATGATTGTCATACCTTGATGCAACAATTGCTCCCTGTGGCAATTCGTTCTGTTTTGGAGAAGCCTGCAAGGTATGCAATAACTCGATTGTGCTTCTTCTTCAATGCTTTATGTGCAAAGACGGTAGATGTTTCCAAGCTAGATAAGTTGGAAGAAGATGTAGTAGTTACTTTATGTTTGCTTGAGAAGTACTTTCCCCCTTCATTCTTTGATATCATGGTTCATCTAGTAGTACATCTTGTCAGAGAAGTTCGTCTATGTGGGCCAGTATATTTTAGATGGATGTATCCGTTTGAAAGATATATGAAAGTGCTAAAGGGGTATGTTCAGAATCGTACTCGTCCCGAAGGTTGCATTGCTGAGCGGTATATAGCTGAAGAAGCTGTAGAGTTTTGTACCGAGCATTTATCTGATGTTAGTACAGTTGGAGTGCCTTCAAGCCAGAATATGGGAGTTTCAAAGCCATTATCAGGTTGCACAGTGGGCTTAGTTGATATGGACTTGTTGAACCAGGCACATCTATATGTCTTGGAGAATACGGAGGAAGTCCTACCTTATATCGAGTACGTATGAGTTTAATTTTCATATATATGTAGCCATGTTAAATATTATTACTCCTTATATTTATCTTATATATAAGGGACCGTAATGCGTGTTTTTTTCGTGTCAATTGTAGGGAACATATGATCCACATCAAGACCACTTATCCGAAATTTAGAAAGAGAACAAAGTGGCTACAAGATAAGCACAATAGCACTTTCATTCAATGGCTACGTGTTAAGGTATATATGTTATTGAATGACATATTCAACTTATTATTTTAATTTTCTTTCTTTCTATATATATGTTAGATTGAATTAATATATATGTTTAATTGTAGGTTCAAAGTGAATTTAATGGGGAAGATTATAATGGCATATCAGAAAATTTGAGATGGTTAGCAGCTGGTCCAAGCATGGTAGTGCCATCATATAGGAGCTATCTTATTAATGGTGTCAAATTTAGCACCAAGGCACAAGATGATGTTCGAACTGTCCAAAATAGTGGAGTTTATTTACTTGCACATACTATGCAAGTTGCTAGTGCCAAGGATAAAAACCCTATTGTCTCCAATATGGGTTTTTATGGGGTTATTCAAGAAATTTGGGATCTTGACTACCAAAAGTTTAGAATCCCAGTCTTGAGGTGTGATTGGATAGATAACACTTCGGGCCTTGTAGTCGACGAACTTGGATTTACCCTTGTAGATCTGAGTAAAATTGGACATAGGAATGACCAATTTGTTATGGCTTCTCAAGTCAAACAAGTATTTTATGTTGACGACCCAATGCATCGTGGTTGGTCGGTAGTGTTATCAATGCCTAATAGAGAATATAATGATGTTATTGGTGATGATGTGCTAGGTGATATTAGAATTGAGTGTGAGCCATTTTCTAGAGGGATACCAAATGTTGACACATTTGATGACTTAGTGGGTGAGTTTGGGAGTGAGAACATTAGAGATGGGTGTGAAGATATATGGATTGATTGATTGTTGTAATGTATGACATTAGTTATGCAGTTAATTGTATGACATTAATTCATAGCTCTGTATATCATTTTAATTCCGATCACATTTTCATTCTGCAAGCTTTGGGCACAACTAATCAAAAATTAAAAAATAATCGGTTAAAGCTGAAAATACGACGGTCAAGTTACCAATATCGCAAAACGAGACGTCTTAAAAACAATCAACGTCGGGTTTTCACAAACGACGTGGAAAGACAACGCAAAAATGCAATAAATACCGCCATTTTAAAAAGCAAACACGTCGGATAATTATAATTCATTTCAACCGTCGTCTATTATAGTCGAAAGGTCTCTTTTTTATGCGTTTATTTTCCAAATAGACGTCGGTTTTAGTTTTTTTGTGACGTGTACTATATTAACCACGTCGTTGTTTTTGTGTTCAAGCCGTCAAAATCATTTTCAACGTCTGTGGTGATCTAAGGGTCGTGGTTATTGTTGTTTTTACGTCTGTTCAAATAAATATATGCCATGTTATATGTTTAAGACGTCAGTTTTTTCATTTAGTGAACGTAGTATTTATTAACCACGGCGGTTTCTAAGTTTGACACGTCGGTTTTATTTAATTTAGAGACGTTGATAAAACTATTTACGTCGGTTTTATAGTTGTTTTTGACATTTAAAATTATTTAAACGTCTGTGTTTTAATACAACCGTCGTCTATTATAGTCGAAAGGTCTCTTTTTTATGCGTTTATGTACCAAATCGACGTCGGTTTTAGTTCTTTTATGACGTGTACTATATTAACTACGTCGTTTTTTGTGTGTTCAAGCCGTCAAAATCATTTTCAACGTCTGTGGTGATATAAAGGGTCGTGGTTATTGTTGTTTTTACGTCTGTTCAAGTAAATATATGCCATGTTATATGTTAAGACGTCAGTTTTTTCATTTAGTGAACGTAGTATTTATTAACCACGGCGGTTTCTAAGTTTGATACGTCGGTTTTATTTAATTTACGGACGTTGATAAAACTATTTACGTCGGTTTTATAGTTGTTTTTGACATTTAAAATTATTTAAACGTCTGTGTTTTAATACAACCGTCGTCTATTATTGTCGAAAGGTCTCTTTTTATGCGTTTATGTACCAAATCAACGTCGGTTTTAGTTCTTTTATGACGTGTACTATATTAACCACGTCGTTTTTTGTGTGTTCAAGCCGTCAAAATCATTTTCAACGTCTGTGGTGATATAAAGGGTCGTGGTTATTGTTGTTTTTACGTCTGTTCAAGTAAATATATGCCATGTTATATGTTTAAGACGTCAGTTTCTTCATTTGCTGAACGGAGTATTTATTAACCAAGACGGTTTCTAAGTTTTACACGTCCGTTTTGGTGTATTTAGAGACGTTGATAAGATTATTTACGTCGGTTTTGTAGTTGTTTTTGACATTTAACATTATTCCAACGTCTGTGTTTTACTAAAACCGTCGTCTATTATAGTCGAAAGGTCTCTTTTTTAGCTTTTATGTATGAAATCTACGTCGGTTTTAGTATTTTACTGACGTGTACTATATTAACTACGTCGGTTATTTGCCGTCGTTATTTCATGTATGAAAAGACGGCAGTCGATTTCTCGTCGGTTGAAAACTTTGATACACGACGGTGGATTACCGTCGTCTATTTCGTTTTTTGTAGTAGTCTCCTCCTTCCCACTATCCTCTTTTCTTCCTCCTCATCCTCTCTCTTCCCTTTTCCCTCCTTAAGCCCAACATTTTTCTCCCAAGTTTTAATTGGTAAAGCATGAACAAAGAAAAAACCTACGAAAGGTATGACTTACTTCATGCATTAGAGAAGAAGGTTGGGAAGGTATTTGTAGAAATTTTGGGCGTAAAAAAGAATGATATAATTTAGGTTGTTAAGCTTACAGACAAATTGTTCACCAAACTTCAGGTGAAAACACAGAGAAATAAAGGCAAACAAAAGCCAATTGAAACGGCTTCTGCTTCGCATCTTGGTTTCTGACATTCACGTGATAGGTTCTTCTAAAATAGAAATTAAAAATAAAAATAAAAATAAAAAGGATAATTTTGAACTGTACTAGTGGAGATTTGTATTCAACTAACTCTTGGGCATTCACCAAGCTAACTATTCTCAAGAAAAGTTTGTATATCCATTAGGCGTGTGGCAATTGATTCATGATTAATATAAAGACTTGGATATTTTTTCAAAGTGTAATTAAATTTCATTTTTCATCCTCGAAATTCAATATTGTTATAAGTCTTTATGGCCAGCGAACTTTCACATAGAATAGAACAGTATAATTTGTAAAGGATCCTCTCCTTGAGTTGGCATCTTTAGCTTCCAAGTTTTCCCTTAAACATTATTTAAAGGTTATAACACATCTTGGAGTTTTATTAATATCCTCAAGAAAATCGGCAACCTTTAGATTTCTAATGAACCACATCTGTATTAAAAGTTAATAACAATAAACCAGCATCTTCATGCACTGGTAAAAAGGTAAAAAATCATTTGAAATAGCTTATGACTTGTCTTAAGTTTTCATGACATTTCACGTGATAGAGTCTTCTAAGTTTTATTTTTATTTTTATTTTTTTATAACAAAACTATTACAATTAGATAAAGAGCAATGCTAGGCATACCACATTTGTATACCACCTTCTGTACCACATCTCTAATGTGGAGCCCACCAATACAATGAGGCCCACCTCTATTAGAGAGGTGGTACATAATGTGGTATGACGATCATTTTATTAGATAAATATGAAGGTAACTAGACGTGATTGGATTGAGATTTATGAGCTAAACAAAATTTTGAACTTAGCTTGAATTTAGAAACTTAAGGAAAGTGTAAATCGCATTGAGTAGTACTATAGATAACCAACTTATTAACTTTAACGTACGTATATGAAACTTGGTGTCTCTATACGAAAACTTAAAATAAGTAAATCCAATTTCAGAACTCAGAATTCTAAAATATTTGAGGTACAAATTTAATGTTGGGATATGAGACTTCATGCCCTTTCTTTTATGAAAAGATATCGTAGTAATAAAAGCAAGAAATTGAATTCATTCATTACAAGCAAGAACCAGTTGATCGTTTACTTCCTCGCCTAACATGAGTTTTTTCATTTTTTTTTGTTTATTTTACAAATTTAACAACAAGAACTAGCTAAGCTAAGGCAGAAGGATTCTTCTTCATCATCTTTATTACCATACCATCTTATACGTATCTTCTCCAAAATGGAACCACATGTTCCCACTTTACTCTTCAGCTGCACAAAGATTATATTTATCGTTCATGAGATTTGAACTCCGAGTCCTCCTCCGACAAAATAAGACTGAGCGCCAGGTAATCAACTGGGTTTCAATTCACTGCTGCCAGGACAATCAGCAGTCTCACACCTGGAGGATCAAGTTTATTTTGAGTAATTTTAATTGTCTCCCAAATTTTAATTTCTCTTTCAATTCCCTCTCCTCCCCCAAAACCTAGACGACATTATCTAGGTTTTGATGAAGAAGAAGAAGTGGGGTTTTGAAGGATAGACGGGGCCCTTGATTTGGACGTTGTAATTCTGATCACCAAGAAAGCGTTCAGCGTTTGAGGTTGCATTGAGTTCTCACAACCTCCTCATGGGCTCTCAGGGCCTCGTTAGCCACAACAGCTGCTGGTGCTGGTTTGCTGCTGGTTTTGATGAGAAATCCTCAAATTAGGCAAGACAGCTGCTGCCTGCAGAGTTGCCCCATAACTTCATGGGGATCGGCATGGACCAACTCATCACATTGGATTCTTTCATTGTTTGCAAAATCTGCAGGCTCTGGAGAGAGTTGGGTGGACAGTTTGTTCATATCATATATATGTAGAGAAAAGAAAATGAATATAATATAATATATACAATTTACTAAAGAAAGAAATATACCTTGCAAGATCAGGAAATAGTTTAAGCTTCTTAGGCGGCAAGAGGAGCAAGATTAGCATTCCCTTCGGCCCCAAAATCTTTCCTCCCATGCCACGCATTTCTACACTGAAATAAGTTTCTTCGAGTAATTTTATTGGTCTCTCAACTTTTCCTCCTCCTTCCCTTTTCTTCCTTCTCATCCTCTCTTCTTCCCTAATTCCTCTCCCTTAAGCTCACAAGTTTTCTCCTAAGTTTTTAAATGGTAACCACGAACAAGGAAAAAAACTATGAAAGATATGACTTAGGGAAGAAGGTGAGAAGGTATTTGTAGAAAATTTAGACGTCAAAACCAATGAAATAATTAAGGTTTGTTGAGCTTACAGACAAATTGTTCACCAACTTCACGTGAAAATACAGATAAATGAATGCAACAGTTACAATTTAAAAGCTAATTGAAACGGCTTATACTGCGCGTCTTATTTCTATGACATTCACATGATAGGTTCTCTATTGAGAAGTTTTAGAAAAGAAAGAAAAAGGGTAAAAATGTGGATAATGGTGAACTTTAACTAGTGGAGATTTGTAACCAATAATTCACTCGTATTCGCCAAGCTAACTATTTTAAAGAAAAGTTTGTATCCCATTAGGCATTTACTGCCATTGATTTATGATTAATATATATACTTTGATTTTTGTCACATTGTAATTAAATTTCATTTTTCATCCTCGAATTCAATATTGTTATAAGGCTGTATGGCCATCTAACTTCACGTAGAACAGTGTAATTTGTAAAGGATGGCATCTTTAGCTTCCAAGTTCACATTTAAAGGTTAACACATTTTGGAGTTTTATTAATATCCTCAAGAAATCAAATCATGTATCTTAATTTCATGACGTGATGAGTTTGTGTGTTTTTTTTAAACAAAAACTTTAATATGAACCTAATTACCAAACCTTGATTGGATTGAGATATACAAAATTTTGAACTTAGCTTGAATTTAAAAATGAAGGAAAGTGTGAATGTCATTTGGCTATAATTGTAATGGTGTGTTTACTAATCAGGAATTGAATTCCATCTATGGAGGATTCCTGCGTTTTCTTCACATCAAGGAATTGAAAAGTAAGTGGGACCCACATAAAATTAGGAATTGAATTCCTGATTTTGGAGGAATTCATTCTTGGGTGGGAGGTGGTATTCTAATTCCTGGAGAATTAACTCATTATGACTTCAATCTTTTTTACACATTATATCCTCACACTATTTTCAAAATTCCAAATATGTCATCTACTTTAACCCAACAACGAGGACATTTTAGTAGTTAATACCACTCCTACCCCAATTCCATATGCTTTAGTAAACAACTTCAATAATAGGAATCTGGAATCTAAACTCCCCTTAATCCATATGGTTTAGTAAACAACTTCAGTAGAAATCCAGAATCTAATTCTCCTCATTTAATTCCTCATAATCCAATTACGGATTAGTGAACATACCATAAGATTTTACAAAACAATTGATACTAACATTTCATACTTGAGTAGTACTAGAGAAACCAACTCACAAACTTTTAAGATAGCGTTTCATTTGGTTTTTGTTGTTGTTGTTGTTGTTGTTGTGTTGTTGGTATGACCTACTCCAACTTTAGTTATTCACATATAATAAGAAATTGTCACATAGTTGATATTAAAATTTGGTGTAATAGCCAACGTGGTTAGGCCAATTGACTTGGCTGTGAGCCCGACTCATTGAGATAAATAAATCCCATTTTAGAATTCAAAATTGTGAAAATATTTCACCTATAAATTAATGAAGGATTTGATACTTCATGCCATTATTTCTTTAATGAAAGATATGATAATAACATAAAATAAAATCATAATTACACTATGAAAGAAGCACTTCATTAATATTCAATAAAAACAAGAACCAGCTGATCATTTACTGCCTGGGCTAACCTGAGTTTTCTTTTTTCGTTTTTTTTCTTTACAAATTTAACAACCAGAACCAATCCGGAAGGATTCTTCTTCCATCGATCATCTTATTACCATACCATCTTACACGTTCTTCATCCTCTCCAAAATGGAACCACTGTTTCCCACTTTGCTATTCAGCTGCACAAATATTTATCGTTCATGAGATTTGAACTCTGAGTCCCTCTCCTCCAATAAATAGGACTGAGCTCACGTAATTAACTGGGTTTCAATTAACTGCTGCTGCTCGCTGACCAAGAAGAAGAGGGCCGCCTAGGCCTTGTGCTGCTGATGGGTTTTGCACCACTGGTTCGTTAATGTGATGATTGTGTGATGTACGCACCCTACGTGGTGCAGTAGCAGTTGTCCGTGGCCGTGTTTTAGGAAAAGTTGGCCAAGATGACAGCTAGGCATAGGTAAATGAGGGGTTGATGGCTTTGATGAGAAAGCCTCATGTTAGGGTTAACAATGTTGTTACCCAAAAGGTGGGTTGAGGCTGAGGATGAGATGGGTGACAGTGAGGGCAAAGAGAGCTCATCCTCAAACCACAGCTCTCACTCACACGGTTGTTCATCAAGGCAGAATCATTGGGATGGCTTCTCAAACGAAGTCGAGTAGCTTCGATGGTCTCATCCTAAAGGCCAAAACAACACTAACTGTTAATTAGTATTCCCTTCGGCCCTAAAAATTTTTCCTCCCATGCCACGCATTTTCTACACCAAATAAGTTTCTTGAGTAAATTTAATTGTCTCCAAGTTTTCCTCCTTCCCACTCTCCATCCCTTTTCTTCCTCCTCATCCTCCTATTTCCCTATCTCCTCTGTCTTAAGCTCTCCCAAAGGTTTTAATTGGTAACCGTGTACAAAGAAAACAACTATGAAAGATATGACTTACTTCATGCAGTAGGGAAGGTTGGGAAGGGTATTGTAGAAATTTTGGGCGTCAAAACCAACGACATAATTAAGGTTTGTTGTGTTGTGCGAAAATACTTCCAAGATCTTGTCGTTGATGGACTACGCAACAATCACAACACAAGCTACGCAAAGATAAATCGCACACGAAACCACAAAGCAAACACACACAAGAACACACAAGAATTTATAGAGGTTCGGCGTCGTGCCTACGTCATCTCCGGTGATCCCCGAGAAATTCACTAGTATGAGAAAAATCCCTTTGGTTACAATAAAGAACTCCCTTTGATCTCTCTCTCTCTCTCTAGATCTCTTTTTCTCTCACCCTAGGTTTGTATATCTTGAACCTCTACTAAACCCTAGTCTAAAGTACCTATTTATATGTATAGGCCTTTAGCACAATCATACAAGGAATAGGAAACTAAAAAACCTCCCAAAACTAGGCCAAAAAACCGACCCTGTTTTGAAACAGGAAATCGCGATCCGCTCGAGCGCCTGCAGGTCAGCTCGAGCGCCTGCGCCAAGACGCCTCTGCCGCTCGAGCGCCTGCAGTTCCTCCGCTCGAGCGCCTGCATGCTGGGCTGCTTCCTTCTTTCCTTCGTTTAGTCGAGCCAACTCCAACAATCTCCACCTTGGCGAGCCTAAACACCTTTGTGAAAACCATTGATCCCTAGAACATCTTCAAACATCTTGGAAATCGTTCTAGTAACTCCCAAGAGCTCCAACTCAATCTTCAGCATGTAACAAGATTGAGCAAGCTCAAACAATGTCTGAACTTCTCAGCTGTAACTAGCTTGGTCAAGAAATCTGAAGCGTTCTAATCTGTATGAACTTCTCTATCGCAATGGTCCCATGTTCACCCAATCCCTTATCAGGTGGTACCGTACATGAATATGTTTGGATCTTCCATTGATACACTCTGGTTCTTGGCCAAACATATAGCACTTTGACTTGTAGCACTAATCACCACCAGGTCTGAGCTATAAGAACTATCGTTGCCAATATTTGAACAATGTAATGCTTCCTTAGAAGACCTCCGTTAGTGCCATATTACTCTGCTTCAGTAGTAGGAGCAATGCAGTGACTATTGTAGCACTGCTCTCCAGCTAATCGGTCCTTCCACCACAAACGAAACATACCCTGTGGTGGACCTTCTATTGTCTAAGTCTCCCGCATAATCTGAATCCACCATATCCAACACACCATGCCTTTCTTTGTTGTCTTTCAAACAAAATCCCAAACCTCTTGGTGCCCTTCAAATACCTGAAAATCCACTTCACCGCATTCCAGTGTTGTTTGCCCGGATTTGCCATGTATCTTGAAAACTACACTCAAAGCTTGAGCCAAGTCGGGCGTGTGCAAGCCATTGCGTACATGAGACACCCTACTGCGCTTGCATACGGAACCTTTCTCATCTCATCCTTCTCTTTGTCACTAGAAGGACTCTCTTGGGCACTTAGCCTGAAGTGCTCCGCCAAAGGAGTAGACACGGGCTTGCAATCCAACATATTGAATCTTGAAGTACCTTAGCTATGTACTTGCTTTGTGACGCCACAACTTGCCCTCATCTCGGTCTCTCCTTATTTCATTCCTAGGATCTTTTGTGCGGTCCAAGATCCTTCATGTCAAACTCTTCCCAAGTTGGATCTTCAACTCTTGAAACCTTTGACACATCTTGACACGCAATCAGCATATCATCACATAAAGTAGTACAGAATGATCTTCCCAGCCTTGAACACATGAGAATACACACAGAAATCCGATTCACATCTTCTATACCCAATCCGCAGCATATAAGTGTCAAAGCACTTGTACCACTGTCTGAGATTGCTTGAGCCCATACAAAGACTTCTTCAACCTGCAAACCAGATTTCCCTTACTTGCTTCAACAAACCCTTGAGGTTGACTCATGTAGATATCTTCCTCTAAGTCTCCATGGAGAAAAGCTGTCTTCACATCCATTTGCTCCACCTCCATGTCCCACTGTGCTGCTATGGAGAGCAATAACCGTATAGAAGTATGCTTTACAACCGGGGAAAAAATCTCATCATAATCAATTCCTTCCTTCTGTAAGTATCCCTTAGCCACTAGACGAGCTTTGAATCTAGTTGGCTCCTTCTCACATATTCCTTCCTTCTTCCTAAACACCCACTTGCAGCCAATCACCTTTCTGTCTTTGGGTTTAGGGACCAACTCCCAAACGGAATTCCGGTGTAGAGATTCCATCTCATCCATCATAGCACTCATCCAACTTTCCCGCTCCGCACTCTCAACTGCTTCTTGGAACGTAGTTGGGTCTCCGTCTCCCATCCAAACCGTTGAGGAGTTTGATGGTTCTCTTGGGCCTGGACCTTGCTATGGATGGCGGCTCCACCTGATCTTGAGCCTCTTCTTCTTCTTCATCTTGAGTCTGTTGTTGTTGCCCAAATTCCTCCACCTCAGTGTCGGACTCCACTGCTTCATGGACGTCTCCAATTGGCTGCAAACTCGGAGTACCCCCGAACACTCTACTAGATGATTCTGTAACGGTTGTTTCTGTCCCAACAACATTCTCCTTCACCTCTGGTTTCTTGACTTTAATCATAGGCATAGTCTTTCGTCAAAGACAACGTCTCTACTGAGTATCTTCTTCCGGTTCACTGGATCCCATAACTTGAAACCCTTCACACCACTCTCAAACCCGAGGAATATGCATTCAAGAGATTTTGGCTTCAACTTGGTTCTCTCATCACTAGGTATAAGAGCATAGGCACTGCATCCAAATACTTTCAAAATAGAATACTCAATAGACTTGTTAGACCATACCTCTTCCGCACACTTGAAATCAAGATACTTTGATGGTGACCGGTTAACCAAATAGGAAGCGTGGTTAACCGCCTCTGCCCAAAATGTCTCGGGCAAGCCTGCATGAATCCTCATGCACCTCTCACGCTCCATGAGAGTTCTGTTCATCCTCTCTGCGGCTCCATTCTGTTGGGGCGTCTTCTTCACGGTAAAATGCCTCTTAATACCTTCACTCTTGCAAAACTCCAAAATTTGCTATCTTTATATTCCCCCCATTGTCACTCCTAAGGACCTTGATCTTCCTTCCTGTCAGGTTCTCTACTTCTGCCTTCCACACCTTGAATTTTGTGAAGACCTCGGATTTCTCCTTCATGAAATAGACCCAAACCTTCCTAGAAAAATCATCCAAAAAGTAACATAGTAGCGAGCTCCACCCAATGACTTAACTGGCGCGGGCCCCCACACATCCGAGTGAATATAGTCAAGCACTCCCGTGCTCCTCTTTTCCTTGTCTTGCAGCTTGAATGTCACTTTCGACTGCTTCCCCATGGTACAATACTTGCAGAACTCAAGTTTGCAATGTGCACGCCCTTTAGAAGCTTCCGTTTGTGCAACTCTTGCATGGCTCGCTCACTCATGTGCCCTAGCCTCAAATGCCAAAGCTGAGTATCATCTTCTGAGTTCTTCTTGGTAGATATAGCTGCTCCACCGGTCACTGTTGTACCACATAGTCGATACAGGCAGTTAGGTTGAATCTCCCCTTTCATAATCACGAGTGAACCCTTCGAAATTATGAGCTTTCCTCCCATACACTTGTACGAATAACCATTCTTGTCAAAAGTACCCAGGGAGATGAGATTCTTCTTCAGCTTAGGTATGTACCTAACCATACCCAATGTTCTAACCACACCGTCATGCATCTTCACCTTGATTGTACCTGTTCCTTCAACTCTACAAACTGAGCCGTCCCCCATCATAACTTCGCCGCCAATGTCCGTCTCATATGTGTCAAACCAAGACTTATTTGAACACATGTGATATGAGCACCCGGAATCCAAAATCCAATCAGAAGCAGAAACCCTGGAAGTAATAGCAAGTGCATCAGTATTAACAATGCTATTAGTAAGTAAAAGCTCACCGTCGCTCTCTTCCGCGACCCCGGCTTCATCCGGCTTCTTCCCTTTGTTTCTCTTCTCTCGCCATGTAGGGCAATTCTTCTTCCAATGATCCTTTGACCCACACTCGAAACAACCATCTTTCGCCTTGGATTTTGACCTTCCCTTATTGCTCTTCTTGCCCTCACGCTTGCTCGATCTACCTCTCTCTCCGGACTTGACCACAAGACCTTCACCTTGAGAGACTCCATCGGAACGTTGAACCATTCTGTCATGCGTCAGGATGTCTTGCATGACCTCTTCATACTTCAAGGTTCCCTTCCCGAACATAAGCGTCGTGCGAAAGTGTTTATAAGACGGTGGCAAGGATGTCAACAACATCACGGCCTCACGGCCTGTCTTCCGACTTATAACCTCATCCATTCTCTGCAAGTCAGCAATACACCTATTAAAGGCGCTTACGTGCTCCATCATGCTTGCGCCCCCCCATCTTAAGAGAGTGAAGCTCTTCCTTCAAGAAAAGCTTGTTGGACAATGATTTTGACGCAAACATCTCTTCTAAGCTTTTCCCATGTTTGCTTTGCGGTGTCTTCCATCGCATTACACAACACCATCGGTTAGATGTTGTTCGATGGATCCTCTAGCAAGCTCGTCTAGGTCATCCCACTCTGCATCTGTCATGGTTACCGGCTTCTTTTCCTTGCCTTCCAAAACTTTGCTGAGACCCTGCTGCTTAAGAACATGCTTCATTCTTCTTGCCAAAGTGTGAAGTTCTCCTTGCCGGTGAACGGCTTTAACTCCACCTTTGTGCTTGATACCCGTTGTGACTTAGTACCGGAACATTCTTCGTCCTTGTCGCTGCCATCTTCAACACACCGCCGCTCTAAAGTTATAAGAGCACTTGGGCATAAACCAACGCCCGCCGCAACCTGGGCTCTGATACCACTTGTTGTGCGAAAACACTTCTAAGACCTTGTCGTTGATGGACTACGCAACAATCACAACACAAGCTACGCAAAGATAAATCGACACGAAACCACATAAGCAAAACACACAAGAACACACAAGAATTTATAGAGGTCGGCGTCGTGCCTACGTCCTCTCCGGTGATCCCCGAGAAAATTCACTAGTATGAGAAAAATCCCTTTGGTTACAATAAAGAACTCCCTTGATCTCTCTCTCTCTCTAGATCTCTTTTTCTCTCACCCTAGTTTGTATATCTTGAACCTCTACTAAACCCTAGTCTAAAGTACCTATTTATATGTATAGGCCTTTAGCACAATCATACAAGGTAGGAACTAAAAAACCTCCCAAAACTAGGCCAAAAAACCGACCTGTTTTGAAACAGGAAATCGCGATCCGCTCGAGCGCCTGCAGGTCCGCTCGAGCGCCTGCGCCAAGATGCCTCTGCCGCTCGAGCGCCTGCAGGTTTCCGCTCGAGCGCCTGCATGCTGGGCTGCTTCCTTCTTTCCTTCGTTTAGTCGAGCCAACTCCAACAGTTTGAGCTTATAGAAAAATTGTTCACTAACTTCACGTGAAGCACAAAGAATTATGCAGCAATTATAATTAAAACAATCGAAACGGCTTATACAACGTGTCTTAGTTTTATGGCATTCACTTGATAGGTTCTTGTAGAATAGAGGTTCTATGACAAATTAAGGTTTGTTGAGCGTACAAACAATTGTTTCACCAACTTCACGTGAAAGCACAAAAGAAATTAATTAATGCACAATTACAAATTTAAACCCCAATTGAAACGGCTATGTTGCGCTCTTAATCTCTATGGCATTCATGTGATATGTTCTTGGAGAATAGAGGTTCTATGATATAATTAAGGAATGTTAAGCTACACAGACAAATTGTTCCCATAACTTCACGTATAGCACAGAGAAGTGAGCAATCAATAAAAATTTAAAACCCAATTGAAACGGCTTATGCCACGCATCTAGTTTAGATGGCATTCACGGGATTAGGTTCTTAGATATTAAATTTTTAAAATAAAAAAAAAAGGTTAAAAAGGATAATTTTGAACTTCACTAGTGGAGATTTGTAAACAAACTAATCTTGGTCTATGATATTTCTCTCTCAATTGGAGAAGGGTTGGGAAGGTATTGTAACAATTTGGGCGTTAAAACCAATGACATAATTAAGGTTTGTTGAGCATACAGACCAAATGTTCCACCACTTCATGTGAAAGCACAAAGAAATTAATGCACAATTACCAATTTAAAACCCAATTGAAACTGCTTATGCCACGCGTCTTAGTTTTTCTATGGGATTCATCACGTGATAAGTTTGTAGAATAGACGTTCTATGACATAATTAAGGTTTGTTAGCTTACAGACAAATTGTTCACCAACTTCACGTGAACTCCATAGAAATAAATGCAACAGTTACAAATAAAACCCATTGAAACTGCTTTTGCTCCGCATCTTAGTTTCTATAGCATTCACGTGATATGTTTTTTTGTAGAATCTATGTTTTTTAAAAAACGGGATAAAATGGATAATTTAGAACTTGACTAGTGGAGATTTGTCAAACTAACTCTGCAAATCTCACCCCAAAATTTGAGGGGCCTTTCTATATGATCTCTCTTGAAATCTAAAGGGAGGTTTGCTTGCTCCTCACTGATGTTGTTTAGGTTTTCATGTAGGTTGAGACACATATCAATTCGGTTCGAGAGAGAACTCATGAACTATAAAACACATCATGAGGAGCAAGCAAACCTCCCTTGAGATTTCAAGAGAGATCGTACAAAAAGGGCCCCTCAAATTTGGGGGTGTGGTGGCTGGTTGACTGCCTTGGAGCTGGCTTTGTTATTCTTTTAGCGATGAGATCTTATCATAATAACATAAAAATGAAGGGGTAACTGCCTTTAACCACTTGAACTATAAGTCTTTTGCAAAAAATTATTTAAAACGTCCTTAATTAATGTAATATTAAAAATAACATCATTCATTATGTGAGTGTAATTTTAGCAAAAATAAAATAATTAAAGAAAATTTGAAAAAAGAGAGAGACCTATTTCACACACCCAACTTTTATTTACTAATTCACTTATATCTCAAAAATATGCGTATGGTGTGTAGCCTTGGCTTAGGCTAGTTGGAGAGGGTAGTGAGCTCGTCCCCTTATACCAAGTTTGAATCTCTCTCCTCATAAATTAGATTGATTTAGAGTAGATTTGTCGCTTGCATTAACAGTGTGAAAATGAATTTATATATTGGCAACAATATTATTGGCATAGATGGACAAATACAGTATCATGTACTGCCTTGGCTACATGAGTCTTTTTCTTTTTTGGAAAAAAGAAAAAGAAAAAAAGAAGAGTATAAGAACAAGAAGCCGCAAGCCAAAAAGATTCTTCTTCATCATCTTTGTTACAATAGTAACCATTTTACACGTTCTTCATCCTCTCCAAAAATGGAACCCCCCCCAACCCATTTTCTCAATCCTTCTTGCCTTGCCTACCGTGTAATCTGGGGTCACAAACAATTGTTGGAAGCAAAACATTCAAAACCGATGCGTTAACTTCTCAAGCAATCCTTCTTGCCTTTCAGTCTCAGTTGGTGCTGAAATCAACAGAATCAGAACCGATGAGTTAGCTTCTCAAGCAATGCAAGAGCTCTCAAAATTGGCTGTGTTTTAGGCCAAAGCAGGACCGTCAAGATCAACATGATAATAATTTAATAAAATAAGTCATGTAATGTACCGATTGAACTTTAGATACATATAAAGTCATGTAATATAGATTGAAATTTAGATACATACCTGGATTTGAATTGAGATTTGATTGAATATGACTACATGATTTTGAGTGGTTTTTATGAATTTAGGAATTAGAGTTTTCGCTTTTTGGTGTTGAAATTCCTGATATTGAAAGAATAACAAAAATTGTCAAAGGATTGAAAAAAGAACCAAAGAGATTAATGAATGGTTAAGAGATCTGATAGAGTAAGTAGATATAATATTTGTTGTGTTTTAGGTAGCAATAATGCTTTAAAAACCCTAGAAGCATCCAAATTTTGAAACAAAGCAAACCCTACGGAAACTTTTGTTGAGCATTGAAAATAAAAATTTAGAGAGAAGAATAAACCAAGAGTGAGGTGCTCATAGCGTGTTATAGTATTATAATTAGAAGAAAGGAACAAAAATTTGATAAACACAAATAACAAAAGCAGAAAAGAGCAGCTAAAGGGTAAAGGAAGAATTATACCATGCAGCCAAAAACGTTAGAGCTCCCGAGCATTTCTCCCATGCCACCCATTTCTATAGTAAGATAAAAATTTTTGGGTAATTTTAATTGTTTCTCGAGTTTTTCTTCCCCCCCCTCTGCTTCCTTTCTGCTACCCTTAAGAGCAACTCCAGCAGCAAGGGCAAGGGGAGGGCTAGGGGCGGGCAAGCCCAAAACTCGTTTCCAGCAACAAAACCCAGCCCGGGCAAGGTGTGGGACCCAGCGAACTGGGCTGGCCCGAGGGCCAAAACTCGTTTTCAGTTGACGCAGCCTTGGTGTTCAAATTTTTTTAATGTTGGCGCGTGTAGCACACGCGCCAACGTTAAAAAAAATTTGACGCGCCCCGCTACAGTCCCCCAACGGCTCTCTTCCACGTGGCGCAAGCTGGGCTCTCCGATTCGATTTTTTCCAGCAATCCAACGGCTCGATTTTTTGTGCAATAAAAAATTGAAAAAAAATCGAAATTTTTTTTAAAAAATTCCAAAAAATACTGAATTTATTTTCTATAAATACCAACAAATACTCTTCACTTTTAACACCAAATCCTCATACATTTTCTTCTCCTTCTACTAAATATTAAGTTTTTTCCCTTTCAAGTTGTATTTTTCTCTAGGAAATATTATGGGTTCTAGAAGATCAACATCAGAGTACAGAGATTGTGGGATAAAATAATCTTCTAGAAGATTCTTACCCCGAGAATGTCTATGTCTGTCCACATTCGGGCGACGGCCTTCACGTGAACCACCGCGGCTCTGGTTTTCTTCCTCAAGCAAAGCCACAGCTATGCCAAGTTGCTCATCTAGTTTCTCTGCACCCTCTTGCTTGCAGCTCTTCTACGCATTCTTTCTCTAATTTCTCGCTCTTGTCTCTCCAAAACCTCTTCCATGTCTGCCATTGAGAATGGAGATTGAAATCTAAAATATGAGAAATGGAAATGTAGAGAAGATATGGAAATCTGAGAAATGGAAATGTAGAGAAGATACGGAAATCTGAGAAATGGAAATGTAGAGAAGATATGGTGTGGGAGGTATGAGGTGAGCCTCTGGTTTTATAGAATAATTTAGGCAGATAGAGATGACACGTGACGCAATTTTAGAGGGTGAAAATCTTATCTGAAATTTGAAATTCATTTGAAATTTGAAATTTTACATTTATCTGAAATTTAAATTTTGAAATGTATCTGAAATTTGAAATTTATTTGAAATTTATCTGAAATTTGAATTTTGAAATGTATCTGAAATTTGAAATTTGAAATTTATATGAAATGTGAAACCGAAAATCTTATATGATATGAAGTATTGACACGTAGGAACCCAAAATCTTACCCGAAAATATCTAAAATAATTGTTTAAGTAAAAAAAGTTGTGAAAAAAACAAAAAAATGAATAGTAGTTGCCATGGCAAGGGTTTGACTGCTGGAAACACACATAGCTAAAAAGGCAAGGGCAGCCACTATTCACGTGAATAGTGTCAGCCCTAGCCCCCCCCTTTGCCATGGCAAGGGTTTGCTGCTGGAAATGCTCTAAGACCCGGATTAAGTTTGTTGAAGTGCGGACAAATATATTATTGTTTTATAGTGAATTCTTTGAGAAACTACGGGCCCCGTTTAGTATCTTAAACTCAAAATAATTTTTTAGTCCAAAGCTTATAATTCGCGTTTGATAAAGCCCATTTTCAAAAGCTCTACTAAAAAATAACTTTAAAAAGTCCCAGTTTTAAAAACAAAAAGATCAGGTTTTACACACACACACACACTCTCTCTCTCTCTCTCTCTCTCTCTCTCTCTCTTTCTCTCTCTCTAAGATGTAGAGTCTGAAGCACAAATTGAAATTGCATCCAATTTCTCCATTTTTTTTGTTAATTTCAATTTGGGAATTTAGGGTTTCTGATTTTCTAATTTTAATTTCAATTTTGTTTAGATCTTAAAATAGTTTGGAGTTCAAAACCAAACAAGTTTTTAGATCTTAAAATCAGTATTTGAGAACTCGTGTTTTTTAAAAAAGAATTATGATTTTTTTAGTTCGCTTTTTTTAATAGGATACCAAACATGCCCTACATGTAGCAGTTACAACTTTTATAAACCAATTGAAACGCTTATCTTATGACACTAAATTTTCTCTAAGAAGGCTAACGGGTCTAGCCCAATGAAAATGATCTTGACTTGTATATCAGAGGTCTAAGATTCGAACCCACATGGCATCTTAGTTGTGTGTATGTGAAAAACCTCCTCCCCTGTAGTTTAAACTATCGTTTGTTTGGAAAAAAAAAAAGGTTTCATTGAGCAGTGTTGAGATAATTTTTTTGTGACAAAATTGAGGGCTAATTAAAGTTTGTTGAAGTTCAGACAAATCTATCATTGATTTTCATGTGAAAGCCAGAGAAACTGCACTTAGGATTAGCATGTTTTGAAAGCCAATTGAAACGCTTACGACACATCGTAATATGAGTCCGGTTTACCTGTTACCAAAGTTCCTGTGCCCCCCTGTTTCCCTGCTAGTTTCATGACATGTGGCAAGCCACTTAACACCACTTAACTCTATTAACTCTTTTTGCTTCTTTTTATTGTTTGTTTTTTTGCTTTTTCTCTCTGTTCTGCCGCCCCTTTCTCCCTTCTCTGGTTTCCCTCTCCCTCCTCTCCTTCCTTTTTGTTCTCTTTTCCAGATCTCCACCTCCACGTTTTTCCTTTCTCTTTTTTTTTTTTTTGGGCTTTTGCTTTGTTTTCTTTTTCTTGTTCAAGTCCAGATCTCCACATCGTAATATAGATAGATGCCATTCCATATGATAAAATCATGTAAATAATTAATTTTATAATTTTTATTTTATAGAAATAGATAATTCTGAATTTAACCAGTACAATTCCTTCATGAAAACATATTAGTTTGTAAACTTGGTCTGAGGTGAGATTTATAGGCCCAATCATTAGACCAATAGCAAAAGCAATACATTTAATCACCAAAACGTTTTCCAAATTTTAATCATTATATGATGGCAGATGACACTACAAATACACAATGGTGAAAAGGAAGGCAGGCTGGCTTGTTGGCATGCACATCCCATGCCATGCTTGATGTTGATACTGCTTGTACATATATGGCCTTCAAGTTCTGGGTGAAGTATAAGAATAGAACATAAAGCACTCAACCTAGAATCTCTCCATGATCTCCGATTTGAGCCATTACCTACCAGAAGTTCGGCTGTGAAATAATGGACGGCTCGTGATGTCGACTAAAATGAAATAATTTTCTCATCTGTAGTTTCTTCCTAAAGGTACATCTATAATGTCCTGGCCTGAATGGCCTTCTTGTTCATCTTCTGTGTGTTAGGTTAGGTAGAACTTCAGTACAAATTATTAGGTAAAAATGATTTGGACCAACATTAGTGTGGTGGATCATGTCAGATGGTCTTTTCCATAGTGATTGACAATGAAAAAACAACAAAGAATGGTGCTTTTAATGGGTTCTGTTACTTGCGTCAAAAGATTCAAAACCTACCCTTTCTTGTGGTCCCTTCTTTCTCTCCCCCTCTCTGGGGTTGTTCTTGCTGTTTACACTAATTTGTCGGTGCATGATTATGAATGTGTGACAATTCCTTGTGAATAATGAAAGTAGAAACTATAAGAATCTTTCACCAGAAAAGAAAAAGAAAAAAAAGGGGAATACACGAGTGCTTTCTATGTTTTGGACGAACAAAACAAGAGTGCTTTAAATGCCTTTAATGCATGGGTGGCGATCAACCGACCTTTCTGGATTTAATCAATTTTAAGCTGATTTTTCTGATTCATTTATGAAAAATGCTATTCTTAGGTTTCAAGTAAAATGATGTAATAAACATGGGGCTGGTTTTCGGACAGATCGGATCGGCATTAGGGGATTCTAATTTCAATCCAAAAAATTCAAATGAAAATTCTATTCCAACAAATTTTGGAATTTCAACATCAATTATGATTCTTTCGTCAAAAAAAAAAAACATCAATTATGATTCGAAATTCTCAATATTTCAAAACTTACATATTTTTTATTTTTTTGGAAAATTTTGAAAAATATTCAAACATGTACAACAATTTGGAAGGTTAAAATTGGCTCAAAATTGAAAAATCATAGGAAAAGCTCGAAAAACTACATAGAATTCTAAAATGAAGGAATTTAGATTTCCATCAGTTCTCTTTCTGGCAAATTGAAGAGGTCAGTGTTTAGATTTA
>BJCG01000732.1:0-45853 GCA_005406145.1 Prunus yedoensis | reverse complement strand
GCACCAAGTCCTCTTCCTAACTTCTATTATCCAAATGGGACATTTTGCACCATCTAAGTTTAAGCCTTTCAGGCAATACAATGTATCATGTCTTTCCCCTCATGCATACAACCAAAGATTTCATTGACCAAGGAAAAGTAGTGGGCTAGTCATCCCCAAACACAGAAACATTTTCCAAGCCCCCCCTCCCGCCACATTCATGGGCATACATAAAAGGATGAATTTTTAGGACTACAAAAGAAAGCAAAAAAAACAAATTCACTTACATTTCGTTTGCCATTTATTCTACCCAATCTGGAGCTCACATTAACAATTCGACCTCCAGGAGCTGAATGTTTCATCAAGGGGATCATAGCTTGGATCATATTTTTGATGCCATAATAATTTGTAGTAATAACCTGAGAGGCATACTCGACAGAATTATCAGACCCTTGATTGAAATTAACAGCTGCATTATTTATCTGCAAGCACAAAAGAGTCGCAAAAGAATTGCATAAAATTAGAACCCCACACCAAACAATAAAGTACTGCTGGGCAGTGAAACTGTTCATATTATGACGGGAAATTATATGAGCAACTCACCAGAATATCCAAGCCACCATAATTTGTTTCAACCAGTCACAAAACTCGTTGATGGACAAAGTGTCTAACACATCGAGCTGATGGAAAAACACATTCAGACCACCCTCTTGGAAGACCTTAGCTGCTTCAAGCCCCACACTGTGGTCTCTGGATGTGAGAATAACAGTCACCCCCTGTGAAGCAAGCTGCCTTGAAATCTCAAACCCAATCCCCCTATTGCCCCCAGTAACCACTGCAACGGTCTCTGCTGACCACCACCTACACACCCATGCATGCATTCCCAAATGCACAAATCACAACTGGAGTTTCTGTTATGTTGCATTTAATTCTTGATATAAATTGCATAACTAACACAGATCATAACAGCTAGAGTCTATGACAAGACAATTTATTCACAGCTGGGCTCTTTGTTTTGTTGTGTTTTTGATTCATGAACATGAAGAAATGGCAAACTCACAAAATAAACTGAGAACTTCATGAAATAAACTGCTTAATTAACAAAGATGATACCAGCTAGAGTCTATGACAAGACAATGTGTTCCCAAATGCACAAATCACAACTGGGTTTTTTGTTTTGTTGTGTTTTTAATTCATGAACATGAAGAAATTTCAGAACTCATAAAGATCATTACAGCTAGAGTCTATGACAAGACCATGTATTTCCCAATCCAAATGCACAATCACAACTGGTTTTTTTGTTTTGCTGTGTTTTTATAATTCATGAGCATGAGAAATTTCAAAACTCACAAAGATCATAACAGCTAGAGTCTATGACAAGATCATGTACCATCATCTTCTACTCTATCAGAAATGGAAATGAGAGCAAAGCAAATAAGAAGTAAAAAAGTAAAAGCAAGCCAACCTCTGGTGATCAGAATAAGGAATGTTCTGAGAAGTGATATTTCTTGGAGTCTCTTCTCTCTTCTCTCTTTGCCCTTTCGGCTTTGTCAGATTTTCCCATATCTCCTCTGTTTGTTTTAGAAATTCAGAGTTGGGGGTGTAATGGAGACGGAGCAGAGAATGCAAAGCTTTCATCAACATTTTATCACATCCGCCGTGGCCCTAGGGACAAGAGGGCCCCACAACATGCCACGTGTTGGCTTTCGCAGCCTGTCGTGGACTCTCTCGCTGGTCAAGCGCCGATGTTCTTTCGTCAACGGACGCCCGAAAATTCGGATTCCGTCTCGGCCCCATTCTTCTCCCCTCAATAGCAGGCCCCAACTGAGAAAGCCATTTTTAAAAACCCATTATGCTAATTTTTTCAATTACAGGCCTTGCCCATTTAAGCAACCAAAACTGAATTAGATATTTAAATTCAGTTCTGGATGTTTTATCCCAAATATCAAATGTGTTACCCTACTTTACAGATTTGAGAGGGGAGAGACTACAATAAGAGTCTAAAGTGAGGACGTTATTTGAGGAGGTTAATCTCATCATCAATAAATGTAAAGAAATTATTGGGACTTAAATATTTAAATATTTTGATGTTGAGATTAAGCTCTCACTTTAAAATCCTTGTTATAACCTCCTCGGATTTGAGAATGGTATCAATTTTATGGCATGTTTACTAATATGTAATTTAAGAGTGCTCAATATTACCATTTTCCTTTTTTGAATTTGCTATTTTGGTACTGTTTACTTTGTGTACTAGTTTTTTTCCGACACTAGAGAGAAGAGAAGAGACTCCAAGAAATATCACTTCTCAGAACCATTGCTTATTCTTATCTCAACATCAGAAAAAAGGGAAAATGGTAATGTTGAGCACTCTTAAAAGATTTGGCGGTCCAAAATTGATACCACCTCCTAGTGTCGGATGAATTCAATTGAGGATGCATTGGATTGATGAGAATTAGATTCCGGATTCCTATTGAAGTTGTTTACTAAACCATATAGAATTAGAGTAGGAGTGGTATTAATTACTCAAATGTCCTTGTTGTTGGGTTAAAGTAGATGTCAAATTTGAAATTTTGAATATTGTGTGAGTATAATGGGTAAAAAAAATGAATTCCTAATGAGTTAGTTGTCTAGAAATTAAAATACCACCGTACTCAAGAATTGAATTCCTCAAATATTGGACCCCTTTTACTTTTCAATTCCTTGATATAAAGTAAATGCAGGAATCCTTCATTTGCGGAATTCAATTCCTAATAAGAATTCCAATGCCAGATAAGAGTTCTAATTTCTGATTAGTAAACACACCATTAAGGTATTTTATTTTTTGTCATTTTGGGCTTGTTCAGTTGTTCTCTGTTATGGGAGAAAACCTCCTTATATACCACCGTGACATTGTCTCATTCTTTTTATATGTCTTCATGTCATTCAAAGCACGAGCGATGAAGAAGAAGGAACAATGCGACGGAAATGTAGAAATAATTTTTCTCCGAGTTTGGTCTTTTTATGTGGGCTCCTTTTCTTTTGTTGAGTTGGTTCTTTGAAATAACCCGAACCATTCATTTACTAGGGTCCAAATTTATGTAATATGGAAAGAGATGCATTTGGTCTTGTTAATAAATATGGACGGCTTGCGTATCAAGTTTGCTTTCTTAAAATAAAAGAAATAACAAACATCACTTAAATTGTCTTTTCTGTCCTGTTGATGAAAACTATAACAATGTTTCATTTTAATTTTCCGTGGTCAATTTCTTATGCGTCATGGCTGAGGCCACCTATATATTATTTTTTGGGTAACCTCATATTCGAAAGGTAGGATTAATGACTTGTCTCTGACCAAAAAGTTCTTTCAATAGATATCGAACCCCTATCATTGAGACATTATGTACTCGCCAGCTGAAATTGAGAATATACCAACCGAACCATACCTTGTGATTAATTCTTATGCGTCATGGCTGAGGCAACATATTTTGGTGTGAAAGTGAAAAATGGTGAAAAAGTCCCAACTTCTATCGACCACCGACTACACGACACGCCGTATGTTTCACAAATCGTCATCTCTTTCGTAAGCTGTCGTCCTTGATCCAGCAAAAGGACACCCCATTAATTCACACCACATATTTCCAGTCACTCTCTTCAGAGTTTATTATTTTTTATCCTTTTCTTGCTGAATAACCTGTCTACAGTTTGAACGGGTGCACACTTGCCCATCACGCATAGTTAATGCATATAAAATTAATGATTTATATCCAACAGACTCTGAAAGTCTCCTAACTTTATCATCAAACGCAGACCAGACTCTTGCTGTGGCTCTCAGACACTACTTCCATTTTGGTACGCTCTCTTTAGTCTTTCCTCTGTATGACTCTGATTTGATAATTTGATTGGACTATTTGTTGATTTCTGCATTACCCATTGCCAAATTCACCTGTCAATCCATAAACTGATCAAGAAATGCTAAAATTCTATAACCCATATCCATAATTCTAATAAAACTATAAAACAGCACGAAAGAAACCAATTCTGTACCGCAGAAGTTCAAGTTTGATGTTTCTTTATGATACAGAGTGCAAAACTTGAGCTTGTGTTAGAGTATCTTTGTTGTTTGACTAGAGGTTATCTTGATATTGCAGAGAGAAAAAAAATGGAACGTTGTTTTTCAAGGTTGGGTGGTTTTGTTAGCTATGCTAGTATTGGCAATAAGTATGCCATGTTCACATGCTATTCGGGTAACCAAAACTAAGACCAGGTCTGGCGTTTATGTTTCTCCTAAGTTTGTGTTGGCGCCAGGATCAGTTGCAGACAAATATTACTATGATATCCCCTTTCCAAAGGTCATATTGGCCTCAAGAGTTTCAATGCTGAAGTAATTGATGAAGAGGGGAATCCCATCCCCCTTCATGAAACTTATCTCCATCATTGGGTTGTTGGTAGATATTATGCCCGGACAGGTTTTGTGGAGCCAGAGCAGACTGGTTTTCAGGAGCTTAACAAATCAGATTTTACTTTCGTGAGAAACACTGGAATGTGCCAGAATAATGTTCTTGGACAGTATTTTGGACTTGGGTCGGAAACACGAAACACATCCACTCATGTTCCAGATCCCTATGGAATAGAAGTTGGGAATCCTGCAGAGGTTCCTGCTGGGTATGAGGAGAGATGGATGCTCAATGTGCACGCCATTGATACACGGGGTGCGGAAAATAGTTTGGGGTGCACTGAATGCAGGTGTGATCTGTATAATGTCTCGACGGATTCACGTGGTCAGCCTTTGAGGCCAGGTTACAAAGGAGGTTTATATTGTTGTTATGATGGTGTACAGTGCAGAGTAAACAGGGCTTTAACGGTGCCAAGAGAAGCCTATACTTGAGATATACTGTGAAGTGGGTTGATTGGTCTGATGCAGTTGTGCCCGTCAAGATTTATATCTTTGATGTCACTGATAGGATGAATCATTCAGCAGGACCGTCTATTGTACATGATTGCAGGGTACGTTTTACGGTTTACCCCAGCCTATGATATGTTGTAATAGTATTCTCTCTAATGATGATAATGTATCAATATTCTGGTGTTTGCAGTTTTTATGAATTTAGTTCCATTTGTGATTGAGTCTATATCTTTCTTCGGTGCAGGTCGAATATAATGTTGAAGAGTCTTGCAGTGCCACTAGTACAGCTAGTGACAGGTGCTTAGACAACCAATTGGCAATGGTTACTATGCCAACTGGTGGTTATGTCGTCTATGGTGTAGCCATCAGCACACAGGGGGGCTTGGTTCAACTCTATATGGAGAGGTGTTTTTTTTTCTTCCACTCAAAATAATTTGGTTTCTGCTAGGCCTTGCAATATTGTCTTGCAGCATTGGTAGAACTCGAAATTCTTCGATAATCGTCTCTACTTACTGGCTTATGGCCTTACCATATTCCTGTATGTACTGAGGCCTGCATGCATTACCAAGTAAAGTTTTTGCAACCAGACTGCAACAATTCACATCTTCCCTCCTGGCCATTTGCTAGTTTTCTTTAAGCACTGCATCATGATCTCTTCCTGTACTATATTTCTAGTCAAGATTTTTCATTGTATGCCAGGCTAAATTGGACTGTTCCTTGTCTCTCTTTCATGTTTGCCTTCATGCATGTGTGAAAAGCATGTCTGATATTTCCATACGGCTATATAATATTGTACTACAAGGCTTTTGAACTTTTGGTAATCTGTTGTGTTAAATCAATCTGCTTTTTTTGTGGTGAATTTTTTTTTAGGATGGAAGGATTCTATGTTCTTCAATACCAATTTATGGAAAGGGAAAGGAAGCTGGAAATGAAGCCGGTTATATTGTAGGAATGTCCACTTGTTATCCTCAACCAGGCTCTGTCAAAATAAATGATGGGGAGACTCTGATTGTGTTATCTGACTATAGCAGCACACAGACTCACACAGGAGTTATGGGTCTCTTCTACATTTTGGTTGCAGACACCCTGCCAAAGTCCTCCTTGCTTAGCTTGGACGCTCCACTTTGAGTAATCTACAGTTAAAAGTAAGGTTAGCCGATCGAAATAAGCGTTAAGATTGCATATCACTGAAACACTAAATTCATTAGTCTACTTACATGGTTTTGTTCTTGCAGATTTTGCAGTGGTATTAGCTGAAGCTGCTGGTGTCCGCCATCAAGAGCAATGGGGAAGTATTTGGCAATGGCTATAGGTTAATTTTGGTGTAAACTTTTATGTACCAAAAATGTAAAGCGTCTTGAATCTACATCTCACTCAGCACTGTGATATGTAGACATATGTAACCTATGTACCCTTTTGGTATAAGCAATAATTTTAGCTTCGTGTTCATCTGTTTGGTCAAATGTAATGAATTAATGCTCAGATTCAGTCGGTTCAATATAGAGCCTCCTCCCCCTCAGCCTCTAATTTTTGCGTGTTTGTGTGTGTTTGTGGTGGTAGGATGATAGGAGCAGTTGGGTTTGGGAGCATGACATCAAAGGGGTTTTTTGGGTAGATTTTAACAAAATCAAGAGCCCCTATTTTGGTAAGAACAAACAATATACTTTGAATACATACGTTAGTATTTTCATACTATTACAAATTACTCCATTGAATACATGCGTTAGTATTTTCATAATTCCATGGAAATACCTAAAATGTGACACAATAATATTCCAAAATTTGGAACTAAGAAATATTATAAATTCCAAAATGTCCCCAACCCTTTCCTTTCACATTGAAATCCATTTGAGTTTCAGAGTGTTTTTTTTACAATATGATTTTCTAAACTACTCTATAAAAAATGGAATTAAACTCAGTGCAAGCAAGGAGACACACTGCCTTGAACAACTTGTGCATCTTTCAGACTCCACACTACATCTCCGACCAAAAAAAAAGACTCACAGTATATCTAAAAATACGTCCAAAAATAAAGTTGGGATTCTTCTATGTGATATGTCAGAGGTGTTGAGTTGAAAAATTATAGAAAAAAGAGACAGAAAGTAAGAAATCTCACCATCCTTAGGGAAAAAGAAAACTGAAAAATCATAACAAATAAAGAAAATAAAACGTGGAGGAGTGGAAGGCGACCAGACACGAGTAAGAATATCCACGTCCATTCCAGAGCGATCCTTCTCCGTCTCTCATATATCTTTGGCTCTTCCCCACTTCACCTCCTCCTCCAATTTCCACTGCAGATAATATATTATGGGTACTGGGCAGTTATAATCTGTGTTACCGGTACGCTCTTAATTACCATTAAATCAAATCCAACCCAATCACCCAACATTGAAGAAGATGAGGCCCCATCTCTCCCAACCCTCATTTCATCGTCTTGTTTCCATCTTCTGTGAACGGTGAGGACTGAATTGTTGTGAATTTATGATCCATACCCGAAAACCCATCAACCCATTTGCCCAAAACCAGCATCTCCTTTTTTCCCTGTGCCTGGTGATTGATTTGGTTCCCATTGAAGGTTGAAGAAGACGAAGAATTTGAAGAAAAGGAGAATTGGGTTCTTATGTCAGGGGCAAAGCCGGCCGCTGAGCATGTCGGCTTCCCAACGGGATGCGAACAAGCCCAGTGCTGACGGCTGCTGCAACCCAGTGAAGAAAAGCGGACCCATTTCCATGGATCACGTTCTTCTGGCCTTGCGCGAGACCAAGGAGGAGAGAGAGATCAGACTTCGAAGCCTTTTCAATTTCTTCGATGCTACGAATCTTGGGTACTTGGACTATCCCCAGATCGAGGCCGGGTTATCGGCGCTTCAGATTCCGCCGGAGTACAAGTACGCCAAGGATCTCCTGAAGGTTTGCGATGCCAACAGAGATGGAAGGGTCGATTATCTCGAGTTCCGAAGGTATATGGATGACAAGGAGCTCGAGCTGTATCGGATTTTTCAGGCCATTGATGTTGAGCACAATGGCTGCATTCTGCCTGAAGAGCTTTGGGATGCTCTTGTCAAGGCTGGTATGCCCAACCAACCATACTTTCTCCTTCTAAATTACTCATAATCTCTAACTCCGTTATGCTAGTTTCTATGTTAATAATGAGGGTATATTCATTGGCCTGGACCCATGTATACTGTAGAGCATTGATTTCCTAGGATCTTTTTCTGTCAAATGGTTAGAGGATATTGTTGCTGCTGCTGCTGCTTTGAGGCATTATTTATAGTATTGCTATGGCTGTGGTATGACTTACACTAGGGAACATTTTACCTTTGTGTTCTGCATTGAGCTTGATGGGAATGTATAGATGTGAGCGTAATATAATTTTGCACATATGTCTAAGAGAATGAGAAAGTGGGAGCATTCCCTTTTCATAGCCTTCAATTGGGCAGCTTTTTCATTTTCCAACTTATAAGCCCTGGCAGTTTTTGTTTTGTAGGGATTGAAATGGATGACGAGGAACTCGCCCGTTTGTAGAGCATGTTGATAAGGATAACAATGGAATTATAACTTTTGAAGAATGGAGAGATTTTCTTCTACTTTATCCACATGAAGCAACGATTGAGAACATATATCATCACTGGGAAAGGGTATGCCTTGTGGATATAGGAGAGCAGGCTGTTATTCCAGAAGGAATTAGTAGGCATGTTCATAGGAGCAGATACTTTATTGCAGGGGCTATAGCAGGTGCCGCTTCTCGTACTGCTACTGCTCCTCTTGATCGCTTGAAGGTGGTTTTGCAAGTTCAGACAGTACGTGCTTCTGTAGTTCCCGCTATAAAGAAGATATTGAAGGAAGACGGTATCCTAGGGTTTTTCCGAGGTAACGGAATAAATGTTGTGAAGGTAGCACCTGAAAGTGCTATCAAGTTCTATACTTATGAAATGTTAAAAAAGGTCATTGGAGATAGTATGGGGGCAGACTCAGGAGATATTGGTACTTCGGGTAGACTTTTGGCTGGTGGTATAGCAGGTGCAGTGGCACAAACTTCTATCTATCCGTTGGATCTTGTGAAAACTCGATTACAGACTTGCACTTCAGAAGCTGGAAAGAGTCCTCAGTTGAAGACATTAACTAAGGAAATATGGATTCATGAGGGACCCCGGGCCTTCTATAAAGGTCTGATACCGTCTCTTCTTGGGATTATCCCCTATGCTGGCATCGACCTTGCGGCCTATGAGACCTTAAAAGATATGTCAAGGACATATATTCTTCAAGATAGTGGTACAATTCTCTGGTTTTCCATTTTTTGTTTTAAATTTTCACTCTCCTTTCTTTATCTTTTTCCTCTATGGAATATTTTTTGTACCTTTAGTTGTAGAATTGTGTTTTAAAATCTTCACTTTGGTGCAGAACCTGGTCCTCTAATCCAGCTGGGCTGTGGGACAATATCTGGAGCTCTAGGAGCAACATGTGTTTATCCATTGCAGGTTATCCGAACCAGGTACAATTTCATGGCTGAAGCCTACTACTGTGGTTATTTATTCTTTTTAGTGAGGGGTGCCTATCCAAATTACTTGATTTTTTCACTTCATCTTAAGTTTTGCTATTTTCTTTGCGGTTGTGTTTAATATATTATTCTTTCCAGATTGCAAGCTCAACGTTCTAATACAGCTGCTGCTTATAAAGGAATGTCTGATGTATTCTGGAGAACCCTTCAGAATGAAGGCTATACAGGTTTCTACAAGGGATTGTTTCCAAATCTTCTCAAAGTTGTGCCAGCCGCAAGCATTACATATATGGTATATGAAGCCATGAAAAAAAAACTAGATCTGTAGTGAGTTGGTAACTACATTGATCTTGTAGTTAGAAATTGTAACGGAGTTGATGATGAAGAAAAAGAAAATGATATTACTAGTTAAGTAGGCAATATGATTGTTATATGACAGATGGTTTCCCCCTTCAGGATATGGGGCAAAGGATTTTCAATTTTGTAGTCAGAAAGTCTTTTCCGGGATTTATGGAAACTTACTATTGAGAAACCAGGTTACAGCCCATTTTGAATTTCATAGAAAAGGTGGTAGGTATTATCTTGTTCCTTTCCTCTGTGTTTGTTGACTATATCATTAATGAATACGTAAAATTTATAAGTTTCTGTTCTTTCTCCTTTGTTATATTGTTGCTTTGCCATCAGGATCTTTTGCACGATTTACAGCGAGATTTGAGTGGAACATGAGGCTATTTTTCCATACTAATCCATATGTGGTGAGAATTAACTGAATTTTCATATGTGATCAGTAGATATTGCAGCTGTAATATCTAGTTTGCCTTGTACCGTAACTCTGCATGATGCAGTTACAGGATAAGCATATGACTGTACACAGTATGCCCCAAGGCGCTGTGCTTGCTTGCGTTCATAATGCATGTAGTATCTATGTTTCATTTAGCCACCACTTGTGATACTTGCCTTGAAAGCAGATTCTAATCATGTTTTGGTAATTGATAAGATTTGGAATTTGTGATCCCAAGTCATATATAAAAGATTTGATATTTATGCTGAAAGATCAGCCTTGATTTTATTTAGGTTGATACTTCTGTGTGCGAAAATGTTTTTAAAAGGTATCTTAGATGATTTGAAATGTGTTCATGAGTGTCTACAATTCTTTTGATTAGCTGTTTACCAGTGTTGAACAGTAAATTGGTGATGTGTAGTGCAAAAAAAAACTCGGATGAAAGATAAAGAAGAAAACTATGCAAAACCAACAAACTGGAGTTTATTCAATTCTTTCCAAATTGGTTTCTCTGAACTGAGATACAGCAATTGGCCTTGAAGAGCAGCCATCGATTGGCACATGAGACCCAGAAAAGCCAGAAACAAATCTAACCCAATTGCACAATTGCTTCTTTTAGCTACTGGAAAGAATTTGAGTCATCAAAATAGTTAACAAAGAGCAGAAGTCTGCACTAACATAACCTACGATTACATAAAGAGTTTGACATGTGAAATAACAAACCCGGAAGAAAGGCTTGACCTTCCCTTTGCCTCAATGACTTGCCTTTGACCCTTCACATCCCACTAAGGGAGGAAGAGGCTGATATTGTTGACCAAACGTGTAGAAATTCTTCTCAAATTCTTCATCTTCTTCCTCTTTTTCCTCCACATTTTGTGTGTCTGTGCCAGAGAGCGTTTGTTAGGTTACAATGGCAGTGAAGTGTTTTCAGCTGTTGCTTCAAGTGTATGTATATATAGAGGTATAAACTTCCCAACCAGGTGACTTCGGTGGCGGCATCCTGAATTTTTAAATTATAATGGAGAAGGAGGAAAAGGAAAAGAGGACAAAAGCAAACAGATCAGCAGGAAGAATCACATGTGGAATGTACATTTTCTAATGGTCCCCCTCAGCATTATTCTCTTATTAGGTAAGTGCTTATCTTTTGCTAAGAATATTATCGTTCTTCATCTGCTTTACATCAATCAGAACATTAGTCTTTCAACACTCAAGACTCGAGAGAGAGAGAGAGAGAGAGACTCATTCCATGCCGGGAAATGCTGAGGAAAATGAATATTAAGACCAATGGGTGGAAGTATTTTGCTAATATAAGTCATTCACACACAAATATGTGGTTTTTGATTATGAATTAAATGTGAATCTCACAGTAATCTACATTCAAAAATCACTCACATACGTGTAGACGACTGACCGTAACATAACTTTTGAGTGAAAATATGAGATAACATGCGGAGGAATCCTTCTCGAAAGAAGAGATTTGAATGATAAACTAATGGAAAAAAGTAGTTAAAGCAGTTATAAACTAGCAGCAAAAAATAGAGGAGAATTTGGAAGTGGATTTGCACCGTCCATTTTCTTGCCTCAATACTAATGCTTGTGAGAATCTTATGTGTCCAAAGCCACTAATCCACTTAGTGGGAGACCCAAATGTTGGAAAAAACTCCATGTCACTAACTAAGCAATAAACCTCTTATAGATAAGCAAGACCTAGTGATAAACACTAGGGAACGAGAAATTATACAATGATACCGTATCACCACGTCAGCCGGTGATACTTCCATTCAAAATATGCCACGTATTATTATTATTTTTAAATAATTAAATCTTTTTTATACAGCTGGACTTTCAATATATTTTTATCTTTAAAATAAAATTGAGAAAATAAGAATATCCAGAAGACAGAAGAACCACTGCCCACCCCAACCCTGGCTCCCTTGACTGACGCGCCCTCTCTACCATTTTCTTCCTCCGTCCATATCTCTATTCCATAAACAACGACCATATCTCTATTTCATTGGATCAACGTGCAGAGAGCATCATAACGCCTTTTTCTTTGGGCTGATTTTTCTCCACAATATTACCAAAGGGATTAAGATTCTCCTTCTCCTCCTCCTCCTCCATCACTCACTTCCTGATACATATTAAGACAAAAAAACACCAACCCAGTTTACAGTTTACTTTTTTTCTTGAGCTATGCTTGAAAATGAAAACCCAAGTTGAAGATTTAGATTTTTTTCGAACTAGGTTTAAGTGATGGATACTCCTGACATACTTAGAATATATGATATTGGTTTTGTTTTCTGCTCCTATGGTTTAAGAGATCTTGCAGATGTTTATGGAGAGAGAGAGAGAGAGGGAGGGGCGGCAAGCAGTGGGAGTGGGGAAATTGGGTTGGGTTGGGGTGGGAGGGAGGTGGTTATGGCGTCTTTTGTTTTTTGTCTTTCTAAAATTTTATTCTAAATGTAAATAATGAATTTTAAATACAGCTTGTAAAAAAAATCAAATTTATTTAAAAATGATTCACACATGGTGTATTTTGAGTGGAAGTATCACCAATTGACTGGTGGTACGGTACTATTCTATAATTTCTCCTAGGGAACAACTAGACTTTGGATTTACATTTTCGCCACTAGATCTTTCATTGATTTGTAATTGCTGCCCTCTACATTTGTGCTCTGTGCAATAATTGAGGGCACTACAACTATGTAAACAGATACTTTTTTTCAAAAAAAAAAAACAATCAAAACATAAATTAATATGAAAAAATTATTATATAGCATTGAAATATCCATTTATATTATACCACTTGACCACACTTTAAAACATCAAAGAGCAATCCTTTTTCTTCAATTTTTTTTTGTTTTCTTTCTTCAGTTTCCTTTCCCTCTTAAATAAATTCAAAAGAAAATGATTTGAACATATTTTTAATAACTTATTTGTTTTGAGCTAGATTGGACGACGAGCCCAAGAGTGTGAGCTCTGTTTACAGCACAAGTATATTGTATATCGTATAGTGAATTGTTTTCCTATATTATCGTTTTTCTCTGTTTAAGTCACAAGCAAGGTGGACGTGCCGGAGTGGTTATCGGGCATGACTAGAAATCATGTGGGCTTTGCCCGCGCAGGTTCGAATCCTGCCGTCCACGTTTTTGTGATCCAATTAATTTAATTAATTACACGTTTATTTTTATATCTCCGGCCAATTTTACCGCCAATCTTTTTTTTCTTTTTTCTTCATCAACCACTGAGAGTTGGAGCCTATGAGAGAACCAGAGCAAATCAAAGTGAATGAAATCCACCAATGCGAACAAAATCACCACCATAATCACACAATGCAAAGGCCCCAAGTTAGTTCAAATTCTCCCTCCAAACCTCTTCCGGCTAAATGATCAAATTAAAATCGCAGGGACCTTCGTTACCGCCTTTCCTTTCTCTCTCTTTTCTTGATCAAATGAAAGCCACCAATGCGAACAACATCACCGCCGTAATCAAACGCTGCAAGACCCCAAACCAACTCTTCCAACTCCATGCTCTCACCATCACCAGTCCCGCTCTCACCAAAACGACTCGTCGTGATATTATCACCGCCAGCATCCTCCACGCCTTCATCTCTCTGAACCCTTCTTCCTCTTCAACCACTTCACTCAGCTATGCCGTCTCTCTCTTCAACCTCATCACAAACCCATCAACCTTTTGTTTCAATAACATTATTAGGGCCCACACCCTTCTTTCTTCCCCTCTCTCTGCTCTCGGCTTCTTTGCCCGTATGCGGCGGTTTTCTCTCCCCCCGGACTTCCACACCTTCCCTTTTGCTCTCAAGGCTTGTGCCCAACTCGGGTTTTCTTCGTTTTTCATCTCTCAGGCCCTTCACTCGCAGGCCCTCAAGTTCGGTTTCGCTTCCCATTTGTTTGTTTCTAACACCCTCATTCATGTCTACTCGATTTGTCGTCACCTGAACTGTGCGTGTAAGGTGTTTGATGAAAGTTCTCACCGGGATGTGGTCTCCTACAACGCCATGCTCGACGCCTTTGTTAAGGCCGGTGAGTTTTCTAGAGCGCGTCAACTGTTTGACGAAATGCCTGTGCGGGACTCCGTCTCGTGGGGTACCGTTTTAGTTGGGTATGCTCAGATGAATCAGTGCGAAGAAGCGATTCAACTGTTTGATCAGATGCTTGGTTTGCGAGTTATCCCTGATGATATCTGCTTGGTTTCAGCTCTTTCTGCTTGTGCGCAGCTGGGAGATTTGGAACGAGGGAAAAACATTCACGATTACATCAAACGGAACAGGGTTCGACTCAGTTCCTACTTCTTAACAGCGTTAGTGGACTTGTATGCCAAGTGTGGGTGCATTGAGACTGCCCTGGAGATCTTCGAGGCAAGCCCAGATAAGAATGTGTTCACATGGAACGCCATGCTTGTTGGGCTTGCAATGCATGGCCACGGCAAGCTGTCACTGAATTACTTCTGCAGAATGATTGAGGCCGGAGTTAAACCAGATGGGGTGAGCGTCTTAGGGGTTTTAGTGGGGTGTAGCCATGTGGGTTTTGTACATCAAGCCCAGAAGCTTTTCGACGACATGGAAACAGTTTATGGGGTCCCTCGAGAGCTCAAGCATTATGGATGCATGGCTGATCTGCTTGGGAAAGCAGGTTTGATCAAAGAAGCAATGGAGATGATAGACAAGATGCCAATGGGTGGTGATGTTTTTGTGTGGGGTGGGTTGCTAGGAGGGTGTAGGATACATGGTGATGTTGAGATGGCAAAGAAAGCAGCAGAACATGTAATGGAGTTGGACCCTGAAGATGGTGGAGTTTATTCAATCATGGCCAACGTTTATGCAAATGCAGAGAAATGGGATGATGTGGTGAAGATTAGAAAATCCATAAAAGATGCTAAAAGGGTGAAGAAGATCAGTGGTTGTAGTTTAATTAACTTGAATGGAAGCATCCACAAGTTTATTGCAGGGGATAGCTTGCATCCTCAATCAGAAGCAATATATTGGGTTTTGGATGGACTTTGGAAGCATCAATTCGAAGCATGCTAAGCAAGTTTTGATTTTTATTTTTGTTATCATACTTCCCACAAATCTTACAGAGGAGAGAAGTTGACATTGGGTATGTGGCTTTGATGTCTGCTACTCTGAAGTAATAAATATTTTATTAAGCTTTTGTCCCTGCCCTGGTATAGGATAAGAATGCTGCTGACGTGCTGCTTCAGGAGGGTTCTACTGGCACTGTGCACTGTTGGTTCTTGGACACGTGTCCCATTGGGTTCTGCACTGTGATACGTGGCTCCAGAACATTCTACTCTTTTTTCTTGATTTCGGGAACTTGCTATTCTTTTCAATATTCATCTTATAAGTAAGATCTAGCAGCACTTGCTTCAAGTTAAGAATCGCTTTCATTTTCATCAAGTTTGTGTTTAGCTGAGACTTGCTACTCTTACTGTGGAAGCATCTATTGTCTGATTTCTATATTTCTCTGCCTAAGATCATGGCTTTTAGATCAAGGGTATGTGAGCTCATTTCCTCTTAAATTTCTCATGTAAATTTTTTATTTCTTCTTGTAAATTTCTGGGTTTTTCTTTTCCTTACCATGTACAGAAAATTGTGCAGAACCACTGGGAACAAATGGCGAATGGGTTAAGACAATATGCAACCTCAACCTCACCCAAGATGAAAGCCTACACCCCAAGTGCTGGTGTCACTGCACAAAACCAGCAGGGCTACAAAAGGTTCTTAAGGGGTGACTTCGTGCCTGTCTATGTAGTTCTTGGGATGATAACAGTGTCACTGGGGTTGGGGCTCCACACCGCGATGCATCAGCTGAAGCACAACCCCCATGTCTACGTGAAGAAGCAGCGACGCGAGACGCTGCCGGAGGTGGTGGAGCCGGAGCATGTGGTGGAGGAGGCCGAGAAGTTCATCACGAACTCGTTTTTCAGGAAGGTGGCTCATGTTCAGGAGTATGACGACAACAATCACGCCGTTAAAGATCCTATCCGTGGAGATGCTTTTGCTTACAAACCCTCCAACCCACGAGAGCGTGCCGTGACTCTCAAGGACGTTGGAGCAGACCCTGTCCAACCCAAGGCTTCATCCTAGTTTCCTTTTTTGATTTTTCAGTCTCTGTTTTTCGTTTGCTGAATTTCTTGTCTTTTTTTTTTTTTTTTTTTAAACTTTTTCACTGCTATGGCTTTCTAGTAACTCCCATTTGAATTGTACTTTTTGGGGTTAGAGGAAGAGAGCCATTTCTACTACTACTGGTGATGGTTGTTGTTTAGTGTACTGTAACTTCACTCTGACATTGTATATATTCCAAAAGGCAATAGACTTGAAATTTTAAATTTAAATGCTTTTACTAACAGAAATAAAATGCTTCCTTAGATAAAGTTCTATCATATCACCACCTTGATAGATTAGGGTTTAGGGCACACGATTGATAATAACTAGCTAGAAGAGTTTAGAGGAGAGTATAGGGGGCACACGATTGTGATCGTTTTTCAACTTCGAATACATGTCAATCGAAGTGTACTTCACCGTTCCATGGTCCAGTGCACCTGAGTAACCGCAAGCTGATTTAACACAATCCACCATTGTTGCGTCTCCTTCAACTCCATCGAATTGTCCCGAAACCATTTTGATCGCTTCCTTGAAAGAGCGTGACTGCGCGAACCTCCTCCATGCACCCACACTATATTGTTGGATATTGGTGGAGGAGGACTTCAGGTGTAAGAGTAACTTTTGATTGCTAGAACTTCAAGTGTAAGAGTGACTTTTGATTGCTAAATTGACGAGGACGACAACAAAAGAAGTGACATTTTGCATTTGCAGCCATTTGTTATGCTTTTCGTTCTTTCCCCCTGAGTGTGATTTATAAGTTTGTAGATAAATTTGTTGTGGTATCATTGTTAAAAAATGTATGACAACTTTGGAAAGTCCTAGGCCAAATGAAAAAGCAAAAAGGAATGAAAGAAGAAAATCTTTTGCTTCTTCTTTGATTAAGGGTGGCCTCTTTTCTTATTGTTCACTTCTATGCGCTTTTCCAAGTCCAAAGAATTGAATTGGGGTTAAAGTTACAATTTAGAAAAAAAATTAATACAATAAATTTCAACCTTAGGTGCTAAGTTTGTTAATTTATGTAAAAGATGCTCACTATATGAAAAGTAAAGAAAAATACCCCAAATTTTTTAGAATAAAGTCCAAAACGCATCAATTACACACATAAAAGTGTAACTATAACTCTTGGGCTAAAAGATTTTATAGGAGGCTCATTTTTTTAGGGGCCTTGTGCTTTCGCTTTGCCCGCACACCCTAAGAACTGCTTGTTGCACAGCCTGAGAGTTGAACAAAATTTTAGCTCACATTGTTGCTGAAAATCCAAAACCCCTAAGCAAATATTTCCGATCGTATAACTTTATTAATTCCTCTTACAGTCTCATATATAGAATGAGTTTGACTATGTAAACAATCTGCAACAGTGAATTCATGAACAAGGCCATCTACTTCTATGAGAGAGCAGCCAGGCTGCTTTTGGATACCCTGAAGAGGCATACCTTTCCTCAGCTTGTTCACATCATACCACCTTGATGTTGAAGCATATAAATTGGATAATAAAACACGAGACTCAAACCTTCTTGGTTCCAAATTCTCAATATTTTTGGCAGCAAATTCTGCCAACTCTGTGTTCCCATAAGTCCTGCATGCAAAAAGCAGTGATCGCCATATGACCACATCAGGCTGAATGGGCATAGCTCTTATGAACTTCTCAGCCTCATTTAACAAATTAGCACGACCAAGAAGATCCACCATGCACCCATAGTGTTCAATGCGAGGAACGAGTTTATAAATTTCAGACATGGCTTTGAAATACCAAAAACCCTTTTCCACAAAACCGCCATGGCTACATGCAGACAGGACCCCAAGGAATGTGACCTCATTTTGCCTGACATTACTTGACGCTTCCATTTGTGAAAACATTTCCAATGCTCTAACAGAATCCCCATTCATAGCAAGACCTGTAATCACGGCAGTCCATGTAAACACATCTCTTGAGCTCATGCCATGAAAAATTTCAAGAGCCCTTTCAATGTCTCCACACTTGGAGTACATGTCAATCAAAGCATTCTTCACTGACATGTTCATGTCAATGCCGCTTCTTTTGCAGTAGGTATGCACCCACCTTCCGTGGTCCAATGCACCCGAATGCCCACATGCAGATATAACACAAGCAACCATTGCCGCGTCTGCTTCAACTCCTTCTAATTGCATCTCACGAAACAATTCTATCGCGTCCTTGAATGAGCGTGACTGCGTATAGCCTGCAATCATAGAAGTCCAAGACACCACATTTCTGTGTGGAACTCTGTCAAAAACCTTTCGAGCATCATCCATGCGCCCGCACTTCGCATACATGTCGATCAAAGACGAACCCAGGAAGACATCCAATGCAAACCCGCTTCCAAGCACCAACCCATGAATTTTCCTCCCCAAACCAAGAGAACCCAACCTCGCAGATGCAGTGAGAGCACTGACCAAAGTCACCTTATCGGGCCTCGTAGACCCATCACTGAGCATTTCCTCAAACACCTGGAGGGCATCCCAGTTGCGATGGCTCTGTAAATACCCAGAAATAACGCTATTCCAAGACACCACGTCGCGAACGAGACCCGGTACCAAGTCGAAGACTTTACGAGCAGAGTGAAGTAGGCCACACGCAGAGTACGTAGAGACGAGGCCATTTTGAACGAAAACGTCGTCATGCAGTCCGAGAATGAGTGTCAAAGCGTGAAGTTCTTGGCCTTTGTGGGGAAGCTGGAGACGACTGCACGCTTTGAAGAGGAAAGGGAAGGAGTAGTTGTCCGGTAGGAGATGGGGAAAACGACGACGTATAAAGTTGTAGAGATAAAGAGCTTCTTGTGGGGAGGAGCTGTGAGAGTAGGCTTTGAAGATGAAGTTGCAGGCGAAGACATTTGGGTTTTGAATCTGAGAGAAAAGGGCGCGAGAAAAGCCGAGACCGTGAGGGAGAGAGCGAAGGAGGAGCTTGCTTGAGACGAACGAGTCGTGGGCTAAGACGCCTGAAGTAATGGCGTGGGACAAAAGCTCGTAAAACTGCTTGGCCTTGAGCTCTCCGTTGCACTTTTCTAACAGAGCAGGCCATTTTGATTTTGTTGTGAGCAGTCGAATTAACATTTTGCCATTGAAGGCTCGTTCGTTGATTTTGATGTGCTTATAAATTATAAATTATACTGTGATTACCAAAAAAAAAAATTATAATGTTACATATCACTTTTTTTATTTAATATAAACAATATTGAGAGATGAGGACATCATTGTTCGTAGATTTGTTGTGGTATCATTGTTAAAAATGCATGGTAACTTTGGAAAGCCCCTGGCCAAATGAAAATGCAAAAAGGAATGCAACAAGAAAATCTTTTACACGCTTTTCCCAGGCCCGGCAGAAGAGAATTGGGGTTAAAGATACAATTGACATGTCTTTATTTTGGTTTATTAATCCAATTAGTTAAAACACTCATCTCGTCAGCAGATTAAGTGGACTAGACAAACTAATAGTTTGCTTAACAAGACGAATATGTGCAATGATAAATAAGTGAGCTGGGCATCTCATTGATGATGTCAAGAAGAATTTGCAACAATTTGAGGATGCTAATGTCTCCCCTTTCATTCTAAGGGAGCTCATTTACTGGCAAAACATGCATTAAACTGTAATGCTATTATAACTTGGGTAGAAGAGGCTCCCTCGAGTTGGAGCCGTTAGAATCTCAACCTACAAATTAATGTTATTGATAAAAATACAAGAAACACAAAGGCAACTCATGATGTGAAGCAGAACTCGAGCATGATCCCTTGATATCCATAGAACGAATAGTTGATCATATGTGTTCCTTTTTCTCCAACAACAATTTGAAATGTGGTGATACAAAGATATTGAACATGGCGAGGTCCTTCGGAACTGCCGGTCATGACATGAAAAAAGTTTAGGTTTCCCAAATAAACCAAAAACTCAGTCGTAAGTTCATAAAATGGCAATGGCGGCTGAGCAATATTCATGCCTTCTTCTAATTGCAATTGAAAAAGTTCCCTTAGTGAATATGCAACATCACAGTTATCATCTTTGTCCATTCTAAAGGAGAATGCTATAATCTACCCCCCAAGCACATGTAAGGCATAGATAGTTTCGCCCACAACCACGGCCCTCCCTTGGAAAATGAGCATGAGTAGAAGTGTCATCAACTTTTACTTCATTCCATTCTTTTCCCTTTGTACTCTCATGAAAAGCAAAGACTTTGGAATTGTTATGCCTAAACCTACTAGAAATAGGAAAGTAATCCTGATTCTTTTTTTTTTCTTCTTGTTTTTGGTACTAGAAACAGGAAAAGGATTCTAAACCCACTAGAAATAGGAAAGTAATCCATAATAAAATTAGTCCACATTCACTGAAAATCGTATGATGTACGTAATTATCTTAATATGTTCTTAAAATCATAGAAATTGTAACTTGGATGACTGATCATAGTTGCAAATAACAAAGAAACAATCTCGAAAATCAACATTCTGAAAGCCATGAGGAGAAAACAACAATATTATGAGAAGTTAGTGATAAAGCAAGAAAGGGGACCTTTCTCTTCTTGTCATCTTTCCTTGAAAAGCAATTGTGGGAGAGTAAAAAGCTACAAATTGTTGCAAACAGACTTGCGGCTAAATTTGAAATAGGATAGAACTCTGGATGCATCCCTTGTTGCATATCCAAGGCAGTTCTCATCACTTGCACTCTCAGAACACATTATTGACTGTTCAACCATCCACCCACCCACCTGTTGCATTCCTAAGAGGACACAAATTAATGTGCAAACAACCAATTAAAAATACCCGCAAGTGCACGAATCTATTGAAGTATAGATTATGTAAGTACGGGGTCGATCCCACGAAGAACTTGTCGGTTTCCTATAAGTTCTAAAATGAGTATGTAAATAACACTTAATTGACACACCACAAATGCACAAATGCAAAAAGGAAACTAAAAATGAGCAAAGAAGTGTAAAAGAAATGAAACAACACAAGAAAACTAAAGAAAAACACAAACAGCATTTTCTATCACCATTTTATCACCTGTTTATCACATGTGAACAGTGAAAATGAACAGTGAATAGTGTCGTGAACATTGACTAGAGACCGGTCGTGTGAACAGTGACGACCGGTCGTTTTTTTCCAGAATCGAAAATTGAAAAAATTGTGAAGAGCGACCGGTCGTTAGAGGATTACGACCGGTCGTTAGTTACAAGAGACCGGTCGTTTTTGCTGTGCGACCGGTCGTTTTTGCACAGAATCGAAATTCTGTTTTTTTTCAATTCCGACCTCTGTCCAGTTTTTTACCTATAACTTTCCAACCGTTTATCCAAAATTCATGTTATTTATACGGTTGGATTCAGCACAGAAAATGCAAGAACACAACGTGGACCAAAAGTCCAAATCAATTACGAAAACAAACAAAATACAGTGACAAATACACAAAACATCAGCACAGAAAATGCAAGAACACAACGTGGACCAAAAGTCCAAATCAATTACGAAAACAAACAAAATACAGTGACAAAGACACAAAACGTGTCAAACACGCAACTCACACACACATTGGGGGGGGGGGGGGGGGGTTTTGGTTTGGTTCAAGTGACCTATTTCTAGTGCATGAATGTAAATGGACTTCGAAATTAAATGAGAATGGCAGAGATGAATTATCAGAATGTGAAATAAAAATGTAACAAACACTAGGATTTCGGAATCCACCCTAAACAATTCTACCAACGTCATGAATACTCAAGTGATGAACTCTAAACGTGTTGATGAAGATGTTCGCAATCAAGACCATGGGTCGTGGCTCAAGATGCATTGATTATCTCTAATATACGTAAAGTGCATGGTTCGTGCTACAATACTTGTGCCCTCCTCATAACCGAACCTAGGTATGGTTCGTACTTCGATTCAATTACAAGGAAAACCCATTAAGTTCAAAGAGAATATGAACATCACAAGAATCCTAATAGCATGGTGTTTACATTAGGTATTCAAGAAACCAATTCACATGGATGGTTCTTACTCCATCCATCTATTGCTTAGGAAAACATGAATATACACATAATCCCAACAATCTCAAGAAGCATGCTTTCAAAGATGGCCAACCAAGGAAAAACACACATCAAGGATAGATTAATTTGGTGAATTGGAATTCATCAACAATATTCAGAAATTCATACACTCAAGCATCAAAACAATAAGGTAATCATGTTTAGGGCTTCAACCTAAGCCCTAGCTATGGAGTTTAGTTACACATACTTACTTCAAACACAAATTCAAATTAAAACTAGAAAGAAGTTACAGCTTTTGTGAAGGTGGAAGCTCAAGGTCTTCAATGGTGGAAATCTCTTCCACTTCTTGCTTGGATGACTTTGTCTTCCTCCTCTAGCTCTCTAGCCCCAAGCTTTTCAGAAAGTCTCTGCAAATTGGAATAAAAACTGAATGAATGATACGTTGCTTAGCTGCTGCCCTTCCAATCTGCCCAAAGTCAATTGATTCCTCTCTATGCTCCTCTCTCTCCTCCTTTCATCATGGCACACTTTTGCCTTTGTTTTCTTGTCTCCTCTCATGATGAAGTTTTGTTCTCACAAATATACTCTCAGAAAATTCCACTTAACTAAAGTAAATTATTGTTACCAAATGGCATGGTAACAAGTAGAAGTAAGATCACACTAAGTGGAGGTGAAAACTGGTCAAGACAAACATCCAGAGCCAGCATCAATTGTCCGATCAGTTGGATAGGCTACACTTGCCCAATGGAGCTCAAATTTGGATATGTTGTAGTTAACATCCATTGGAACAAGTCTTATGAAGATCATCACCTCATCCAAGGACCGGAACATGCTGATCCAAGGCCACGAAGTTGACCTACGAAAATGAACAAAAACAGAATTTATATCAAATAATGCACTTTTAGCTCATTTTCATACAAACCAAGGTAAAACCTATTAAAACACAAAAAAGAAGTAAAAAGCTATAAAATGTCAAGAACTAACTCAAAATAAGAGGTGAATAACATGAAAAATCATGTGTAAAAATGAACCGAACAAACTTCCCAAACTTATCTTTTGCTAGTCCTCGAGCAAAACAGAAACTAAAACAAGACTCGAAACAAAACTTTCCGAACACTTTCCAAAGAGAGAGTGACTTATGCAACTGACTCAAAAGTTTTCACAAGAAAAACTCAGTTTAGACATCATTCACAAGGCAGCAAAGTTCAGAACACAACATGCTCAAGTGTAGTAGTGTGATAGCCAAATGGAACTCATTCTCCAATTTCAGTTTTCACACAACTTCAAAAATCATACCAAGCACAAATGTAACTTCAAATCTCACCAAAGTTGTCCTCTCACAAATGAATCACTCGGAAGAGGGTTACAATGCATCACTCAATAATAAATATGAGAATAGAGTTAAACCATACGAGACTTAACTCACAATTAGCAAGATGAAAAACATGCATGAATATGATCTCAAGAAGGATGCTAAACACTTAAAAGAAGAATGTGTGCAAATCAACCACATGACATTTAGGATCAATTTAGGTCTTTATTATAGGTTGTAATGGGGCTAAGGGTGCAAGGTGAGTAAGAAATGAAGGATATGGATACAACAAAGTCCAAGGAACTCACAATGTAAGAGCATATAATCGTTGACTAAAAGACTTTGTAACAACACGCTTGAGAATTTCTTTTTTTTTTTTTGGGTGATCAAATAGACCACAAAGCCTTATACCTCCACTTATTAAGATTCACACTCCTTCCTTCCAATTGAACAACCATCAAACATGGAATTTAATTTGAAACCATTGCCACTTAACCACAACTTTTCTCTTTTCTTTCACCCTTTGAGTGAAGTACTCTTTTTTTCTTTTTTTTTTTCGAAATGTAATAACAAACTTCCCAAACTTAGCAAGAAAAACACATCCAAATTAAAGCTCATGAGTTCCTTAGAAAGGTAAATTCTTGTTTTTCGGGCTAAGGCTAGGAATGATAATTGGTTAAATGAAAGAAAAGGCTTACATTTAGGCTCAAAGTGGTTAACAATGGAAAATCATGCTTAAGCATGCATAAGGTTAGCTTGAAAGGCACAAACGGTCCAAAGAGGGCCTTAATATCATTTCTCAAATGTCATGTAATCAAATTGCACAATAATGAATGTCTTTTAAGTGCTCAACCAAGTCAATGAATAATGAGATCAAACAACAACTCGGATGACAAGAAAAAAGGAATACGTATATAACACTCATGAATTGAAGCACAAGGATCGAAGCTCACATTATATGGTTATACAAGTCTAACTCATGCTTGATACAATTCTTTGGATCATGCAAGTCCCTCAACTGAAAAATTATGAAACAAATGGCAAGTGCATAGAGGGTTTCAAACATATCATGCTAGAACGATGCCATTTAGTGAATAACAAAATTTTTTTTTTAGCATTTTCAATCAAGTCATGCAAACATTCATCACAATCTCATCATATATGTCCGGAAAGTGACTTGAAAACAAAAAGACTCAAAACTGAAAAGAAAACAGAACAAAATAAAGCAAGGAATCAAGTGAAACGAAAAAGACTTGCTATCCCTTCCCAAACTTAGAAATAAACATTGTCCTCAATGTTGAAGAATTTAGGCATCAACAATGCTATAACAAGAAATAAAGGGATAAAGCAATTAAATAAAAAAAACAAACAAGAACTAAAACTACAACACGGTTGCAAAACAAAACGAAACCGAAACCAAACTGAACCAAACAAAACAAAACAAAACAGAACAGTAAGCCCTAACAACAGTCTCAGACACGCAGAAATCCAACCCGATGAAACGCACAAACCAAAATGAAAGCCCAACCCAAACGAAAGCCCAAAAGCGAAGGAAATAAATAAAACAAAGAAACCAAGTCAGAAGCACAAAGAGCGAGAACTCAGAAAAATAGAAAAAGTGGGCCCTGATGTCTCGGCTCTTGTGAGTCACGGGCAACAAGGGGAGGGACGTGTCTCGTGCAGAGGTCCCTCTCACATTCCCAAGCCAGAATTATTGGCTTCATAGGAAAATGTGACGACTTTTGTTTCTTGAAAGCGCTGAAAGGCGGAAAAGCAATTAAAGGGGTTGGGGGACAGGTGAGGCGACAGAGGGGGATAGGCTGCAAGGGCCGCGCCAAACCAGAAGCGCAGTGGCTAGGGTTACGTAGAAACTAACTCTATAAAAAGAAGAGAAAGAGTTGGGGAAAAACACACAAAACTCAGAAACACACCAAAGAGAAAAGAAAGTGAGAAATCAAAGTAAGAAAACAAATGGCCTCTTCCTACCCATTCTCGTTGGATCTCAACCTGGCTCCACCGACTCAGACTCGGGGCCAAGTAGCGGCACCAATATGGATGCCCTACTTTGCCTCCGCACGGGGGCACGTGACAGTGAATGACTCGATACTGCTGGACAACGATGTTGCCCTTGGAGTTGCTAGAAATCTAGTGACTCCTAAGGATATACGGGTGCTGGGAGCAAGGGATGACAACCGGGTCGTGAGCGATGGTCTGACACTAAGCGTGCAAAGCACGGCAATAGTCGCAAGTATGGGTCATCGCCTAATTGCGAAGTCCCATGAGGCGGAGGTGCTAAGAGGTCAGTTGGCGGCAGAACGCAGTATGGTGGAAGAGTGCCAGAGTATTATTAAAAGTTTAAAAAGGGAAAGGGCAAGGATAGTGGAGGTGAATCGACACCAGCTGGAAGTGCTGCGGGAAGAGAACAAAAATCTCTCAAGGATGGTAAGTGTTTACGCTCAGGACATGAGAAAACAGCTGGAGGACCTAGACCGACCGGGTAAACGCAAGAAAACAGATCGCGAAAGCGATTACGCTCAAGCTAAGAGTGCGCTCTTTGGGAGCTCGAGTGATGAGCCCCAAGAGGCTGTGCGTGAAGCCCCGGAAGAGGATAGCCATAGGGCCAAACTCAAGGGTCCTATGGTCGAGACACCGAGCACTGGGAAAAAGTGAATTCTAATGTATGAATAGTGTGCCTGTTTGTCTTTGCTCTTTCCGTGTATTTGTGTGTTTTTTTTTTTTTTTTTCAGAAATAAAAGAAAAGAAAATTGCAAAAGACAAAGAAGAAAAACAAAACGCACTTCCCAAACTTAAATAAAACAAAGACGACAAACTAAAAAGAAACAAAGCACACTTCCCCAACTGAAAGAAAATAAAGACGACAAACTAAAAAGAACTCAAAACATAATGCACCAGAAAACAGGGAGGAAAAGAAAGTAAAGTGAAAGTGGAAATGCTTCCCTGTTTAACTGTACGCAACCGCAAATTGCTCAGTAAATGCAAAGTGGTGTCGGCTCCCCTATGAGCATATGTCTATTTAAATCACCTCTCGGTTGCAAGGAGAGGTACCCTGCATTTCAACCTGCAAACTCAAGAAAAACCATCAAAAAGTCCAGACAAAAAAATCAATGGCATCCTCAGATATGCTTGTCGATGATCTTAACCTTGAGTTAACACTCGCCCCACCAAATGCCCAGATAAGGGCTCCTCTACCCCCTGTCTTCCGAAACTCCTCATACCATCATGGCTCGGCCTCGAATTTCTCTGAGACCGTGCGGTGTAGGGCAGTACTGCCGGAAGGCATGACTGTCAGCAGACTTACAGTGGCGGATCATCTGCATGTGGCACAGAGGTCTGACTCGATGGCAGTGGATGAGTCTCACAATCTGACAGTGCTCAATGCGGTCTCGGCTACCAATTTGGGCATGCGCCTACTGGCGAGAACACGAGAGTGCGGAGCACTGAGCGAGGAGGTGGCTGCTCTGAAAGCTCAGGTGGCGGACCTGCAGAAGCGGCTCTACAGTGCCAACCACATTGTAGAGATGTTGCAAAAAAGGAATGAAGATCATGTAGAGCTGTTGCAGGTTCTACAAGCAAGAATAGACAGAGGCAATTAGCAGAAGCCTCAGCTAGCTCAAATTGCAAAAGAAACATGTGATTCAGAAATTAATGTATGGTTTTTTTTTTTTTTTTTTTTTTTGAATTGTGTTTGGAATCACATGTTATGGAATGAAATAAGCATTTGAGCCAAAGTCCTGAGTATGCATTAATGAATTGAAAACACTTCCCAAACTTATATGAAACACTATTTATAAACGATGGAGATTTAAGATGAAACAATGTCATATAGAAAATTGGGAAGGTTAATCTCAAAATAAAAGGAAAAGTAAACAAAAGGAAATTGAACTAACAAAAGAAATTGAAATAAACAAACTAACAACCGTTGTAAAAATAAAATCCAAAAACAAAATAAACGAAAAGCTCAAAAGGGTACAATACTCAAAGTACTACGGAACATCATCATCATCATCATCATCATCACCAACATCATCATGTGCAGCGGTCCCAGGTGGACCAGGCATCCGGAGGTGAGTCCACATGGCGTCAATGGAGGTGCTCATGTGCTGCATCTGCTGGTGTTGGAGCTGCATCTGCTGGTATTGCATCATTTGCAGGTCCCAAATGGCTTGGAGAGGGGGCTCCCAAGCAGAAGTGTCGACACGGGGAGCAGGTGGAAATGGCTGTGATGAGGCCGGCCTGTGTGGCGGTGGTGGTGGCATATGGGGCGGCACCGGAGCAGGTGCAGGTGCATGGCGTCTCTGAGAAATGCTCTTGGACACAGAAGTGTCCGAAATGGGACCCATGGGCTCAACAAATATATCAGTAGGGCGAGCCCGAACCCCTGAGCGTTCACATAACATGCTAACAAGGCAAGGATAATAGATTATGCTCTTTTTACGTGCACAAGCCTTCAAGCGCTCAAAAATAATGTCACAAATAGGTAGGGAAAAATATCCCTCATGCAAAGCTTTCAGGATCCTGCCCCCCATTGTGGGAATTTCCGACCGTTGGCCGGAAGGGTAGATGTTGTGGCGCACAAAGCTCCACAAGATGGCAAAGTAGGGGGTCAATTTACCCTGAATGAGGACAGTCTTTTTGGCTTGAGATGCAAAGGCAGCAGGGTCAGCATAAAAAATTGTTTCAGCTGCGCTTTGCATGTCAAAATGCCCAAGTAGAGAGTGTTTCCACGCATCAGGGTCCTGCCTAGGTAAGTGAAGAACCTCAGAGATAATGGAGGGGGATAGCTTAAAATTTTTGCCCCGAACCTTAATGGGCACATGTGCATTAGCTTCAAACTCCTCCTTAGGGAAAGCAGCATAAAATTCTCGCACAACAGACTCATTGTATTTACCATAGAGACGAGCTAAAGGTAAGAGGTGTCGGTCCCTAAGAAGGTGCTGGACTTGAATAAGCGCAGCGGTTTGGATGGAGGGACTAAGGTCTAGGTTACGTTCAGTAACCACAGTGGCAGTGAGCATTGCCTCTTCCGGTTGAGGTGCACTTCCTGAAGAAGATGCACCCCCTCTGGTACCTTTCCTAGCTCTAGACATCTAAGGAAAATAACCCAAAATGCACAAAGTAAGACAACAACAAAATTGATGCCACAATTCCCAAACATGCAAAATGCCACAAGCATACCAAAAATGAACCACAATGCCAGGATTGCAATAACAAAACCAAAATTTCAACAACAATTATGCACAAATTCAACAATTCCACAAAATAAAAATAAAAAAACACAATTATGCACAAAAATGCCAAAATTCCAAAAAAAAAAAAAAAATAACCACAATCCCAACATTCAACCACAATGCCACACATTCAATCATAAGCATCAAAATTAACAACAATGATCAAAATTGAGGAATAGAGATAGAGAAAACATACCCAATTGAGCAAGATCACACCAACACAACCATAAACCACAATCAACAACAAAAACAAAGAAAAACAAGTTAGAAACAATAATAAACAAGAAGAGAAGCAATTAGAGTCAGAAAGTCAAAGAGAAAACACCAAAGAAAAACGAAAATTACCTTGGGTGAATAGTAACCATAACTGAAAATCCTCCAAAATTGAAGAAAACACTTGAAATTTCAAGGAATAGATCCCAAAAACGGATTCTACTCGAAAAAACAAGTGAGAAAAGTGTGATTTGAGGTAAGATTAGGGTGGGTTTGGAGTGAGTTAGAGGGAGGGAGAAGAGAGGAGTCGAAGGGGGGGTTGTTGCTGGGAAGAAATAAGAAGAAAGTGAGGAGAGAGAAGAGAGAAAAGAAGAGAAGACGGTTTAAAAAAAAGCGGAACGACCGGTCTCTAGTGAAGGGCGACCGGTCGTTTTTTTTACAGAAACGAAATTAAACAGAATTCGCGAAGAGAGACCGGTCGCTATTGATGGGCGACCGGTCGTTATTTTACAGAAACGAATTTAATGAAAAAAAACAAAGAGAGACCGGTCGCAAGTCCAAAGAGACCGGTCGTTATTTTACAGAATCAATTTTTCAATTTTAGTAACTCGTGACCGGTCTCTATGCATGTACGACCGGTCGTTCGTCCTTTTTTTTTTATTTTTTTATTTTTATTATTTATTATTATTATTATTTATTTTTTTTTTTAAACTAATTTTATTAGGGACTTACCTTCCCAACTCAATTTTGCACCACAGCAGGTGCATCAATGAAGTGGAGCACTTCATGTTCTTGATGCAAAGCATTTTCATGGTAAATTTTCAACCTATGCCCATTAACTTTGAATTCTTTTCCCATGCCTATTGGTTGGATTTCAACTGCACCATAGGAATAGACATTAGTAACGACAAATGGACCAGTCCAATGGGAACGAAGCTTACCTGGAAAGAGTTTGAACCTAGAGTTAAAGAGTAAAACTTTTTGCCCTACTTCAAACGACTTTCGAATGATGTGCTTATCATGAAACGCCTTGGTTTTTTCTTTGTAAATTCTTGCGTTCTCATAAGCATCATTGCGAAGCTCATCCAGTTCGCTCAGTTGTAACCTTCTGATATCTCCTGCTTCCTTCATGTCGAAGTTGTACTTCTTGATTGCCCAAAGGGCCCTGTGTTCAAGCTCGACAGGTAGATGACAAGGTTTACCAAAAATTAAGCGAAATGGAGACATACCGATTGGAGTTTTGTAAGCAGTTCGGTAGGCCCAGAGAGCATCGTCAAGGCGCATAGACCAATCCTTTCGAGTAGGACCAACAGTCTTCTCTAATATATGCTTCACCTCTCTGTTGGAAATCTCCACTTGTCCACTAGTTTGCGGGTGATACGGGGTGGACACCTTGTGAGTTATGCCATACTTCTTGAGTAGGGTCTCAAATGATCGGTTGCAAAAATGGGATCCTCCATCACTAATGATGGCCCTCGGTGTTCCAAACCTACAAAAGATATTGGCTCGAAGAAAGCTAAGAACAACTTTCGAATCATTAGTCTTGGTTGGAATTGCTTCCACCCATTTTGAAACATAATCAACCGCAAGTAGAATAAATAGATTTCCAAAAGATGAAGGAAATGGTCCCATGAAATCTATTCCCCATACATCAAATATTTCAACAATTAGAATTGGATTTAAAGGCATTTGATTTCGGGATGAAATGTTACCCATCCGTTGACATCTATCACAAGATAGACAGAATTGTGAGGCATCCTTGAACAAGCTTGGCCAATAGAATCCACTTTGCAAAACTTTTAACGCTGTCTTCTTGGCTCCAAAGTGGCCACCACATGCGTTCGAGTGACAGAATGTGAGTATGGACTGAAATTCGGTCTCGGGAACACATCGCCTAATCACGGAGTCCGAGCAATACTTCCACAAATATGGGTCATCCCACACATAGGACTTGGTGGTTTTCAGTAATTTGTCCTTTTGACCTCTTGACAAGTCCCTTGGTATATTTCCTGTAGCAAGAAAATTGATAATGTCAGCATACCATGGGTCAGAAACTTGCAATGCAAAAAGTTGTTCATCAGGAAAGGATTCACGAAGAGGAAGAGTGTCTTCTTCGGTATTGGAGTTAGTGATCAATCGGCTAAGGTGGTCAGCTACCACATTCTCCAATCCCTTCTTATCTCTGATTTCTATATCAAACTCTTGGGTTGCATTCCTAAGAGGACACAAATTAATGTGCAAACAACCAATTAAAAATACTCGCAAGTGCACGAATCTATTGAAGTATAGATTATGTAAGTACGGGGTCGATCCCACGAAGAACTTGTCGGTTTCCTATAAGTTCTAAAATGAGTATGTAAATAACACTTAATTGACACACCACAAATGCACAAATGCAAAAAGGAAACTAAAAATGAGCAAAGAAGTGTAAAAGAAATGAAACAACACAAGAAAACTAAAGAAAAACACAAACAGCATTTTCTATCACCATTTTATCACCTGTTTATCACATGTGAACAGTGAAAATGAACAGTGAATAGTGTCGTGAACATTGACTAGAGACCGGTCGTGTGAACAGTGACGACCGGTCGTTTTTTTCCAGAATCGAAAATTGAAAAAATTGTGAAGAGCGACCGGTCGTTAGTTACAAGAGACCGGTCGTTTTTGCTGTGCGACCGGTCGTTTTTGCACAGAATCGAAATTCTGTTTTTTTTCAATTCCGACCTCTGTCCAGTTTTTTACCTATAACTTTCCAACCGTTTATCCAAAATTCATGTTATTTATACGGTTGGATTCAGCACAGAAAATGCAAGAACACAACGTGGACCAAAAGTCCAAATCAATTACGAAAACAAACAAAATACAGTGACAAAGACACAAAACATCAGCACAGAAAATGCAAGAACACAATGTGGACCAAAAGTCCAAATCAATTACGAAAACAAACAAAATACAGTGACAAAGACACAAAACGTGTCAAACACGCAACTCACACACACATTGGGGGGGGGGGTTTTGGTTTGGTTCAAGTGACCTATTTCTAGTGCATGAATGTAAATGGACTTCGAAATTAAATGAGAATGGCAGAGATGAATTATCAGAATGTGAAATAAAAATGTAACAAACACTAGGATTTCGGAATCCACCCTAAACAATTCTACCAACGTCATGAATACTCAAGTGATGAACTCTAAACGTGTTGATGAAGATGTTCGCAATCAAGACCATGGGTCGTGGCTCAAGATGCATTGATTCTCTCTAATATACATAAAGTGCATGGTTCGTGCTACAATACTTGTGCCCTCCTCATAACCGAACCTAGGTATGGTTCGTACTTCGATTCAATTACAAGGAAAACCCATTAAGTTCAAAGAGAATATGAACATCACAAGAATCCTAATAGCATGGTGTTTACATTAGGTATTCAAGAAACCAATTCACATGGATGGTTCTTACTCCATCCATCTATTGCTTAGGAAAACATGAATATACACATAATCCCAACAATCTCAAGAAGCATGCTTTCAAAGATGGCCAACCAAGGAAAAACACACATCAAGGATAGATTAATTTGGTGAATTGGAATTCATCAACAATATTCAGAAATTCATACACTCAAGCATCAAAACAATAAGGTAATCATGTTTAGGGCTTCAACCTAAGCCCTAGCTATGGAGTTTAGTTACACATACTTACTTCAAACACAAATTCAAATTAAAACTAGAAAGAAGTTACAGCTTTTGTGAAGGTGGAAGCTCAAGGTCTTCAATGGTGGAAATCTCTTCCACTTCTTGCTTGGATGACTTTGTCTTCCTCCTCTAGCTCTCTAGCCCCAAGCTTTTCAGAAAGTCTCTGCAAATTGGAATAAAAACTGAATGAATGATACGTTGCTTAGCTGCTGCCCTTCCAATCTGCCCAAAGTCAATTGATTCCTCTCTATGCTCCTCTCTCTCCTCCTTTCATCATGGCACACTTTTGCCTTTGTTTTCTTGTCTCCTCTCATGATGAAGTTTTGTTCTCACAAATATACTCTCAGAAAATTCCACTTAACTAAAGTAAATTATTGTTACCAAATGGCATGGTAACAAGTAGAAGTAAGATCACACTAAGTGGAGGTGAAAACTGGTCAAGACAAACATCCAGAGCCAGCATCAATTGTCCGATCAGTTGGATAGGCTACACTTGCCCAATGGAGCTCAAATTTGGATATGTTGTAGTTAACATACATTGGAACAAGTCTTATGAAGATCATCACCTCATCCAAGGACTGGAACATGCTGATCCAAGGCCACGAAGTTGACCTACGAAAATGAACAAAAACAGAATTTATATCAAATAATGCACTTTTAGCTCATTTTCATACAAACCAAGGTAAAACCTATTAAAACACAAAAAAGAAGTAAAAAGCTATAAAATGTCAAGAACTAACTCAAAATAAGAGGTGAATAACATGAAAAATCATGTGTAAAAATGAACCGAACACCACCCACATAAAGCAAATCAAACATCGATGAATCCTATATACAATTCCACACAAAGGTGCACAGGCACAAGTACACGCACACGAACATAAAGCAAATCAAACATCGGTGAATCCCACGCACACACACACACACACATACATGCACACGCACATGCACGCACATAAAGCAAATCAAACATCAGTGAATCCCACACACACACACACACACACACACACACACACACACATACAAAGATGAATGATCACCCAACTATTACAAGCATACTGATGAGCACATAAACTATCACATTTATTATCCCTAAATATATTTGTTAGTAATTGATTTTCTTACAATTTTAGTTAATTAGGTTTGTTTTTCACTTTTGCACTTGCTTACATACCCATTACATAATTGATGATGATTTCATTATTTTATCTTAAGGTTGAAGAATTATCAAATGGAGACTTGGTGGCATTAAACAATTTGTAGTTGGGAATGACCAAATGAATGATGAAGAATTAGTGCCACACCAAGGCATAAAAGAAAGGAAAAGAAGTAATGGATGGAGCAACCAAGAAGAAAAGAATTGAAAAGAATGCATGAAGTGCCACACTCATGCCAAAAGAAGAAACAATGAAGAGATGGGTTTCGATTGTGCATTGAATGAGATGAGAATTTTAGATTTTAATATTTCCCTAGTTGTTGTGATTTAAGGCTATAAATAGGAAGCTCTACAAGCCTTCAAAAGACACCAAGCTCCACAACTCTTGAGCTCTCTCTCCTTCCTCCAATTCTTCTAGTTCTAAATTTCTGTTTTAATTTTATTTTATGGGGAACTAACTCCCTAGCTAAGGCTAGGGAGAAAGCTTTTAATATAAGTGTGTAATTTTTATTAGTTTGATCCAAACTTAAGCTTTAATATGAATTTGTAGTTTTTGTTCAAATGGAATTTGTAGTTTTCTTTTTAATTAATTGATGAATGTTTGATAATCTATTTCATGGGTTCAATCATGTTTTTCCCATTGTGTAGTAAAAACTTTCATGCTGTTAAACGAGAAGAGAATTGCTAAAGATTAATAGAATTTTGATGAAGATTATTTTTTGATAGTTTGTTGCCAATGGTACAAGTTATGCTTAGAATATTTCTAAAGGAAATTAAGAAGAGCTTTAATTATTTTGAACAACTACAATGGAAAATATTTTATGGATCAAATTAATAAGAGTTGCATGCTTATGTTAAAAGTGGAACCCCAATGCCTTAGTGTTTTAATCAATTAAATTTTCTCTAAATCAAATCTTGCATAAATCTACCTCTCAATCATACTTGTTCTTTTTCATCTCTGTTATTTTCTTTACACTGCTCTCTGTGGATACGACACTCGGACTTCCGAACTACACTGCTATACGACACCTCCCTTGGGTTTTGCAAGGGGTGCGAACAAAATTGGCGCCGTTGCCGGGGAGCGGCTGGTCAAAGAGTACAGAGATCCCCTTGGTCAAAGGTTTGCTGGTTATGTGAAATTCTTCATATATGGTACACTCTTTCCAACTTTCATCTTATTGTTAAATTCTTCATATATGGTACACTCTTCATATATGGTACAAAATTGGAGTTGGTGTTGAGTTCTCCACATGAAATATCTAAGAGTGAAAATCAAAGAATATATATAAGAGTCAAAACATATGAATGAAAACCAGAAAATACATAAAGCAAATCAAACATCGGAGAATCCCCCCCCCCCCCTCCCCCCCCCACACACACAAAGGTGAATGATCACCCAACTTCCAAGTATACTCTCCGCAGCAGCTTCTCTAAACATTCATATCGTGAATAAACTCCAAAAACTCAGGGAAGCATGTCTTCATCTAGTTGATCAATCGTGATCGGAGAGTAATAGTGTTGATTCAAGTTGCGAATAAACCTCAACAGATCACCAGCACTCCCACGACTATAGTCTGCATCCTCATAATAATAAATCTCCCTCATATAAATCTTCCATTTAACCATTTTCCTATATGCATTCTAGTCTTTAAACCTATCAAAATGAGCAGAAACCAACAACTCGTCCAACTCTCTCACACGAGCAGTACCACGCCTTCTACAATTTTGAGGATTCTCAAAGTAATTAATCTTGCCCTTGACATCCATAAAAAATGGATGAGAGTTGAGTTTGCCAACATATGTATTGTATCTAAAACAATGCAACAACAAAATTTCAAGAACAGATATAACATTATGCAGTTATGAAACAAATTAAACCAAACCAACTTATCGTAAATTGGCAAAACGGACAAAACTTCGGATGAACGATTCCATCTCTGCACAGAAACCACTTGATTTAGGATTTGTGTTTCTGAAATTCCAAAAACATGATTTCCAACATTTTTTGCAGACTACAAAAGTCCTTAACCTTGTTTCTCATAAGGATCAACATCATTATGAAGGCAATTGTGCAAATTCAAAATCTTCAACCGACACCCAACAAACAAGTAACTTGACATCTCGATTAACTCTTCGTGATACAATCCATTTGAATGTAAGTAACAAACAGTGTTGATCAAATCACCGACTTCATTACGCCAATAAAAAGACAGACAACCCTTGCTAGCAAATAACCTCATTTTAATAAGTCATTTGTGAATCAATTATCTACTGTACATATTCCTAACAGTGAGCAGGAAGCCTTAGCCAAACCAAGGTGGAAAACAACTATGAATGAAGAGATGAAGTCCTTGCAAAAAAAAAAAAAGAACTTGGGAACTTGTAGATCGCCCAATAGGAAAGAAATCAATTAGGTGCCAATGGTTTTATACTATGAAATACAAAGCATATGGTACTATTGAACGCTTCAAGGCAAGATTGGTGGCTAAAGGGTATACCCAAACATATGGGATCAATTACATGGAGACATTTGTACCTGTAGCAAAAATCAACACAGTTTGAGTTTTGTTGTTTCTAGCTGTGAACCTGGATTGGCCATTACAACATTTGATGTGAAGAACGCTTTCTTACATGGAGAGTTGATAGAAGAAGTCTACATGGATCGCGCACCTGGATGTCAAATACTAGAAATGCATCGTGGGAAGGTGTGTCGGTTAAAGAAGTCATTGTATGGCTTAAAACAATCTCCTAGATCTTGGGTTGGAAGATTTACGAAGGCTATGATAGCTTTTAGCTATTGTCAGAGCAACTCATATCACACGTTATTTTTTAAGAGACATCACGGTAAGATCACTACACTTATTGTATATGTGGATTATATGGTGGTTACTGGAAATGATCTTGAAGAAAGGAAGGAATTGCAAAGTTATTTATCCAAGGAGTTTGAAATGAAAGATCATGACTCCTTGAAATATTTTCTTGGGATTGAAGTATCTCAATATGCGAAAGGAATCTTTCTCTCCCAAAGAAAGTATGTCTTAGATTTGTTGCAAGAAACCAGTATGTTAGCGTGTCAACAACTGATACTCCAATAGAGGAAGGATTGAAGTTGTGTATTGTTTGCACTGAAACTAAACATATAGAGATAAGAGCAACTTACAGGTGATGTGGACTGTCTAAGGACCGGATGTGCCTTCAGTAAACACGCTCTTCCTTATAAGGCGATGCTAGATCTGGGCCAATAAGAGAAAACAAAAGATGAGGCCTAAGGCACCGGTGTGGTATCAACCGAAGACCCTCCGATGCTAAAGTTAGTTTTAAGAGCAAGCTATTGACAATGCAGGAGCATAAGAGTCAAGTCGAAAGTCTTACCTTGTGGCTAGGGCAAGAGGCCCTATTTATAGAGAGCATTGGGTATTCTCTTGGTACTTAGTTTTGATGTGGGACTTGTGAGAGTGCCTTCCGAGGTCGACACGAGTCCTATCAAATATCCCAGCGGGAAGTTTGAGGTTGTCCCACAAGATGTCCTTTACGGCATAGAATCAGCAAGGCATGATGGACGCATGATTGACGAATAATCGAAGGATAGAGTCGGAAGCGCATGCCGTTTGCAGGATTGAACTCGCCAGGATGAGTCACAGGGCTACGTTGGGCGCTGAATCGGTCGTTGGCATCGAAGGTACCTACCGATCCATACCACTTGGTTTGCCAATATGGGCCATAGGGTATTCCCTAGTGTCGTACTCTTTCCACGTGTCATGACTTGAGTGGCGGGTCAAATATGGTTCAAACATATATTGATGTTGATCAAGTGCCTGCTGATAAAGGAAGATACCAGAGACTTGTAGGGAGATTAACGTACCTGGCACACACAAGGCCGGACCTTGCCTATTCTTTGAGTATTGTTAGCCAATTTATGCATAATTCTGGAAAACAACACATGAGTGTAGTAATGCAAATTTTGAGGTATTTGAAGTCCTCTCTTGGACCTCTCTTGGAAAAGGAATTCTATTTTCCAAGAGTGATGATCATCGAAAAATTGAAGCATATACTGATGCTGATTAGACTTGTTCATTCGATGACAGGCGATCTACTTATGGGTACTTCACCTTTGTAGGTGGTAATCTTGTTACATGGAGAAGTAACAAGCAGAATGTTGTCGCACGCTCAAGTGTAGAAGCTGAGTATCGAGGTATGGCATTTGGGATTTGTGAAATGTTATGGTTATGACAACTCTTGCAAGACTTGGGGTATCCGTCGAGATAGTCGATTCGATTGTATTGTGACAATAAGACCGCATGTGATATCGCTCACAATCCTATTCAACATGATATAATAAAACACGTGGAGGTCAACAGATTCTTTATCAAGGAGAAATTGGAAGCAAAGATTATAGAATTGCCCAAAATTCATTCAGAGGATCAGCTGACTGGTGTCCTCACTAAAGCAGTATCAAATAAGTTGTTTTCAAAGTTTGTAGACAAGTTGGGCATGTTTGATATATATGTACCAACTTGAGGGGGAGTATTGATATATTATAATATAATATTTATACTTTCGGTTAAAACCTTGTAATCGGGATTCCGGGTTCCTGTTTTTTGTTTTTGGTCCCTTGTAAAGCTTATATTATCTCCAAGAGAGATGAATAATATAATAACAAAATTCATTCTAAAAAACTCCGAATTTCAACTTGTCTATCTATCCTATTCCTATTTATACCCGAAGAACACAAAGTACAAACTTTGACGAAAGAAACAACATCAATCTAATCTAACCGTTCAGATATAAAATGATCCAACGGCTCCAGATGAAAGCAGACCATTAATTGGAAAATTCCAACATTCATTATCCAGTATCAATCAAATACAAAATTACCATAATAAACATATTTATGCAAAATGGACCTTGGGTTGGGTGATTGGAAATTGGAATCAAATAGATAATTACCATTCCAACCAAATATATCTATCTATATTTTATATTGTGGATTATGCTAAATGAACGGTGGCTGACTGATTGCAAAACCATATTGATGCATGCTGCTCCAGCTCCAACATCAAATCGATGCTAAAATAAATGGACCTTGAACGGTTTGTTACCTATAGCATTTAATTTAACAGTGACAATATGATATTTGACTTGCCAAATCCTTATTTCCTTATAAAATTACAGCTTCTAAATTCAAATCTTCATTTCCTTGTAAAGTTGTAGTATTTAAAGTCAGGCATTTTGTCCTTCTCGTTATAATTCTTCGTTTCATTAATAAGTTTTCCTTGTTTCTCGTTCCATTGAGGGAGTCTCATCTTCGTACCCATCCCATAAGGCGAAGTCCCATGGAGCTAGCCAGGATTGGGAAAATTGTCATCCCCTATGAATAGTTTTCTCTTATCTAGAGTTTAGTATATTATGTTGTGAGAATGAATCAAAAGTGTTAGTTAAGTGGAGTCTTGTATAAATGTGTGATCTTAATTCGTGAAGCAACATATATAACATGGCACATATGTTTGACAAACGCTTATGCATCTATACGACATTACAATTAACGTGTGATTTTAAGGAGCCAAAGCATAATGTTTTTTCCCCTTAAACTATATATGGTTATGGACATGCAGCTTAATTAACTTCATAGAATATCTTCTTTTTTTTTTCTTTTTTTTTTAACACATAAAAGATATGTTATGAAATAATAATATAATAATAATAACATGAGTGTTGTTTACGCAGACATGTTATGAAATAATAATAACAATGATAAAGATGTCATAATACCAATAATTAAATTAATTATGCCAATTGAGGAATCTTCTGATGCTATTTTCATCACACTACGACCAAGTATTAAACTACATGAATACAATATCATCCACGAGTCGATCCCCGCTCCGCTCCTATTTCCGGTACAAAATAAAATAAAATTGGGGAATCTGTGTCCCCGGCTACATCCCAAACTTGCCCCTAGTCCCTGGTTTTTTTATTATAAAAATATTCATCCTACATTATAACACCTAAATTTCATCTTAAAGTATCATCCGACTCAATTATATTCAATTGAATTATTAAATTCAACTTAAAATCATCTCAATTTAATTAGATAAAATTAAATAAATATTATAGTATATCATAATTATACATGGGTATATTATATTATATATTAATTTAAAATAAATATATTACTTATCGGGATGAGTATGGGGATGAGGATAACAATACCATTCCCGATCGGGAATTTTTAAAATTCAGGAATTCCTGTACTAGCTCCCGATTCTCCTCTAAAATCTTCCCCCATTAGGGTTGGAGATCCGGTGAGAACCAAGCCGGACAAGGATTTATGCCATCCCTATTTGAAGGAGATGTTTTACATGGGATAAGATATTCAGGTGCAATTAGCTTTTAAATATCATAATATAAAATTGGTGATAAAAAATGGAATAAAAAGAGCATGTTATTGGTGAGGTTTTGGATGGTAACAAAACTATAAAGCAAGTTTAAATGCATATAAATAGGAAAAGAATCCCAATTTATAAGGAAATGTTTGATAGCAGAATCCTCAAAGGTGCTATATCTCCTGATCCAAGCACATTGGTTCGAATCTCACAATTCAAAATTACTTTTTCGCTATTTTGGGGTATCTCAAGTAGTTATTAAATTTAGCCACTTATGTTTCTATTCGCCCCTCTTTTATTATTGCTTGTAGAAAAATAAAAAAATATACCATATGCAATATAAGAGAAGAATATTAAAAGATATTATTAATCAATATTCTATTTATTACATCAATTATTACGATGAACTTCAAATAATGCAAATTTTGTAATCAGAAAATGCAATATCTATCTGACGTTTCTCATATCATTTGTTGAAATAATATTTCATACCACAGATCCATAGCCATCGTTACTCCAAACACAAAACACAAAATGTGGGAAAAAAAAATTTGTTTATATTTTCATAAAAATAAATATAGACACAAAACGTGAATTGAGTTGGTCCAATACTCAATTTGGCTTTAACCTGGCCCAATCCTTATAAAGAACAGAACCAAAAAGTTGGTCGCAACGATGCGTCAAGTTTGTGACGTGGCGAGACGCCATTGGCCCATTGAACGTGGCACGTGAATTGATTGGTGGAAGCAAGTCGAAGGCAGTGTTGTAGAGATCTATATGTAGAAGAACTAGAACTCGGTATCGAGAAAGGAGTTGTCAAGGAACTCGGAAGCAAGAGAGAGAGAGAGAGAGAAACAGAGAGATAAAGATGGTTAGGGTTCGCGCTGTTGTCGTTCCGGTGCTGTTTCTGCTCGTAGCTTGCTTTTCATTTCAGCAGTTATTTGCTTCCGACGATACGGTAATGAATCTGAGTCTTGTCCTTCCTTTGCAGTTGTTAGAGTTCTAAGCTAAGTCTCAGATTCAATCCCAATTGCTAATGAATTTTGATTGATTTGGCGTTTTAGGTCTTTTACGACTCATTTGATGAAACATTTGAAGGTCGCTGGACCGTTTCTAGCAAAGATGACTACCAAGGTTCGTCCTTTCTTCCATTTTTATGCAAAAAGCTGATATCTTTATGTTAATGAATGCGTACGTATTTGTAGATATTGGATCGTTTTGCGATCGATCTGAATTGTATTAAAAAGGTTGCCATGTATGCCAAACTTAGATAATTGTGCTTAGCTATCAGCTCTAGGTGGACTTAGACAACCATACAAATAGTTCGATGGGAAAACTTGTAGATTTTTGCTTTTTACATTCATGAGTATGTACATGATAGGATTTTCAAGATGTGTAATGAAGATTTATCAGTACTCCTGTTATGATGTGATTGTTTATTGTGTGCTTGGATTTTGTTCTTGTGCGATCACATGGTTTCTGTAAATCATAGTGGTCCTATAACAGAAATAAAGTTTTTTTTTTATGTTCCCTGCTTAACCAATCTGAAAATTGTAGCTCATACATCATGATTTTGGCATATTCCTTTCCATTTTGTGTGTTGGAAACTTATTTATTTTCTAATTTGCATTTAGGTGTGTGGACTCATTCAAAGAGTGAGGGACATGAGGATTATGGCCTTCTTGTGAGTGAGAAGGCTAAGAAGTACGCAATAGTGAAGGAGCTTGAGAAGCCTGCGAGTCTGAAGGATGGAACTGTCGTCCTCCAATTTGAGACTCGTCTCCAGAACGGGCTTGAATGTGGTGGTGCCTATCTGAAATACCTTCGACCGCAGGAGGCTGGATGGGAACCTAAGATATTCGACAATGAGTCTCCTTATTCGATCATGTTTGGACCTGACAAATGTGGACTCACAAACAAGGTTCACTTTATTTTTAAGCATAAGAATCCCAAGAGCGGAGAGTACGTTGAGCACCATCTGACGACCCCTCCCTCTGTTCCATCTGACAAACTTTCTCATGTGTACACTGCCATTCTAAAACCCGATAATGAGTTGCAAATTCTAGTTGATGGGGAGGAGAAGAGGAAGGCGAATTTCCTATCAGCTGATGATTTTATGCCTCCTCTTATTCTACCAAGACAATTCCTGATCCAGAAGATAGAAGCCCGAGGATTGGGATGAGAGAGCCAAAATTCCAGACCCTATGCGTAAAGCCAGAGGACTGGGGACGAGGATGCACCCCTTGAATTGTAGAGTGAAGAAGCGGAGAAACCTGAAGGATGGTTGGATGATGAGCCTGAGAGATAGATGATCCTGATGCCAACAAAACCAGAAGATTGGGATGATGAGGAGGATGGTGAATTTGAAGCCCCAAGGATCGAAACCAAAGTGTGTGACAGCCCCTGGTTGTGGTGAATGGAAGAGGCCAATGAAGAGAAATCCAGCTTACAAGGGAAAATGGCATGCCCACTCATCGACAACCCTAATTACAAGGGTATCTGGAAGCCTCAGGAGATTCCAAACCCCAGTTACTTTGAAGCCGACCAACCAGACTTTGAGCCTGTAGCTGCTGTTGGCATTGAGATTTGGACAATGCAAGATGGTATATTGTTCGACAACATTTTGATCACAAAAGATGAGAAAGTTGCAGAAACATACCGGGAAACCACCTGGAAACCAAAATTTGAAGTTGAGAAAGAGAAACAAAAGGATGAGGAAGATGTTCAGGGTTCAGAAGGGTTCCTCTCCAGCTTCCAGGTAAAGCTTTCTGCAATATCAGTTCTATTTGGTTTTATGGCATTTATATGGTGGTTACTTGGCACGTTTGTTGAATGTATTTTCAATTCCTGCAGAAGAAGTATTTGACCTCCTATACACCGTAGCTGATATTCCCTTCTTAAGTGCCCACAAGTCTAAGATAATTGTAAGTCATCAGTATTTTGTTCATTATCTGTTTTGAGGGTGATTTTTGTGGAATGCACCCTAAAATCAAGCTTGTTTTGCAGGATCTCATTGAAAAGGCAGAGCAACAACCGAATCTCACCGTTGGCATCATTGTCTCCATTGTGGTGATCATCTTCACAGTATTTATCAAGCTACTCTTTGGTGGGAAGAAACCTGTAAGTGTTGAAGGCCCTTTAGAAGAACTAAAGAAATACTTGTTATTGCTGTTGCTAAATGTTGCTTTGTCTTTGTGTTGTGCAGGCAAGAGTTGAGAAGAAAACCACCGGAACAGCCGATGCTTCAAGCAGCGAGGAAAGGAAGAAGAGAAGGAGAAGGAAGGTACTTCGGCTGAGAACGAGAATGAAACAGCTGCTGCTCCCCGCCGAAGGACAGTAAGGCGTGAAAACTGAAGTGAGAAGAGGAAGCTACTGATTACAATTTTCACTTCCATTATCATCAAATTTTGAGCCTAGTTGTTTTTGTGTAGGTCATTCTTGAATGTCGGAATTTTTTTCTTTTGCCTTTTTAGCCTTTGTGTTGAAACAGTTAATGTATCAGGAGTGTAAATGACAGATCTATTAAGCTGTGATACTTCATTTCCAGATTCTATGACAGCAGATGATATTGTTATTGTAGTTCGTCCTGACTCTAATTGTTGTTGCTATACCAATGTTACATAGCTAATTCCCTCTTTCTTCGACTTTCAAAATTCCATTGAAATTTGGTTTCAAATTGGCAAAATTAATGATGCTCCACAACGCGAAAAGTCGATGTTGATGGAAAAAAAAAATTAAAAATTCGGTGTTTGATTGCGAACTAACAAGTCTGCTGATTGCAAAATTAATAGCAAAATTTATTACACCATTTTTTCTAAATCCCCATATAATTCTTTAGGTACGCCATTTTGGTTCGCAGATTTTAAGAAACTAGTATGAAATTGCATTTTTTTTATTATTATTATAATGAACCCTTATTTCCCGTATTACTTTATTTTCTTTCTCAGTTTGTTTTGAGTAGGAAGGAATGAAAAACAAAGTTGTATAATTTTTCCAATTATACCCATAGTAAATCAAATAAAAAAAGAATGCATATAATGGTATATTGTAATTCTAAATTCTTAATGAGGACAAAATAGTCTTGAAAATGTACATTTAATGTTGGCTCATTTTCCCAAACTTTCCCATGATGAGGGAAACCAAAACCCAAGTTAGGAGGAGGGCTTCACTTTCTCCTTACTTTCCCATGTGTCAGACAACCATTTCTCATGCTTGGACGTACCAAAAATAGAAAAGCAATTGATTTCCTATCCCCACAAGCTTTATTTCTCATGAACCAAACGGGGCCTCAAAGTCCGTTTGGTTCGCGAATTGAACTCCTTGGGAGTAAACTTCCATGTATAATCTCATTCCCATGTTTGGGAACACTAGAAAATGAGGACTAGGAAAATGTTATTTTCTCTCATTTCCATGTTTGGTTTGTGTAGTATTAGAAATGAAAAGTTGATCGGTTTTCCAACAACACCCTTAATTTTTTATTATTAAAAGTTATTAATATGAAGAGTTTCTTAAGGGTCAAAAGTGGTATTTTAAAAATAGTAACATGGGTAAGTTAGTCTAAAAAAATCGCATTAAATGCTTTTCCAATTGGGTGGAAAAAGTTTCCCAAGGTGAGCCAAGGGTTTGAACTTCCCCTTACATGGGAAGTCCATACTTATGAGTCCATAATTGCATTCCCAAGAGTGCACTTACTAAAACATGGGAATGCAATTTGAAACTCATTCCCAAGCTCCTAAACCTTGAACTAAATGTGCCTGTAGACCCTTTGAAAACATGCTTTTCTGATGCCCTGGGAATGCTTTTATTGCACATTTTTATTACCAAGTAACCCCATTGTAAATTAGGGACATCTATTTTGTCCTTCAAAAACTCTTTGTATTTATTTAATAAACAGAAGAAAAAATAAATTGATTCCTTGTTGCACAAACGAACATTTGAATTGGAATGTGGGTTACATTATCATATAACTCATTCAGGCTATATTACGTTAAAAAGGAAAAAGAAGAAAAACAAAAAAAGAAGAGAAGAAAAAAAGCAGAAACAAGACCGATTCAACATATAATATGATAACCTTCCTATTGGAGACTTGAGAGAGTTCAACTGATCAATAGTGAAACCTCCTGCCACAGAGTCATAGGGTCAGATGGCCTTGTGTAACATCCACCGGATGGATGCATGAGAATGAGAGTCGATAGTGAGATTTTGTTGGAGTCAATAGCGGCGTTCTTTTAGGTTTAATGATTGTCTAACATAGTATCAGAAATTTAATATACGTTGTTAGCCTATGACTTTTATTTTAAGTCTAATGATTGTCTAATATAATTTCTAAAATGATTAACTGGTACCTTGAACTTGTACCTAATAGAAAATAGAAATCTCTCTCTCTCTCTTCGACGAGGCTGGGTTAGTGGGTAGGGACTGGAGTTTGGGGTTGGGGCGGGCGCGGAAAGGGGGAGATAATAAATCGAGGGGGTTTCTGGGGAGGGGGTGAAAAATCGGAAGGGATTTCTGAGTTTGTGGGGGAGGGGTGGTAGGGGTAAGGGGTGGTCATGGGGGAATTGGGGTGAAAAACCAGAAATCGATGGGGTTTTCTAGGTTTGTGTTGCTGAC